>JAAGAY010147879.1:0-53074 GCA_011801015.1 Ardeotis arabs
AGAGCAGAGTATAGGGGGAGAATCACCTCCCTCGACCTGCTGGCCACGCTCCTCTTGATGCAGCCCAGGATGCGGTTGGCATTCTGGGCCGCAAGGGCGCATTGCTGGCTCATGTTGAGCTTCTCATCCACCAGCACTCCCAAGTCCTTCTCCTCAGGGCTGCTCTCGATCCATTCCCCGCCCAGCCTGTATTTGTGCCTGGGATTGCCACGACCCAGGTGCAGGACCTTGCATTTACTTTCAGAGGTTTGCATTGTCAGTTGCAGGTTTTTTTAAGTTTTAAATAACATCTGATAAATTACCGAAACATGCAAAGCAGTACATAAATCTTAAGAAGTAAAGGCACCTGATTTCAGCATAAACCAGGAACCTTCCTCCACCAGTTGCAATGGAGGTTTCTTCAAAATAACACATCACTGCACTATCATAGAAAGTTTTAAGCGACTGCTCAGAAACAGCCAATCTATTGTCTTTCTGTGGCATTGTCCACCCGTACAGATATTTGATTCAATTATTGCCTCTCATCAGCAGCAGAATTCATTACTTTGTCCTTTCTCCTTCCAGATTACCATGAAGCCCATCGTATGCCTTGTAAGTACTTTTAAGTCATTAAAAAGCCATAATGTCCTAATTATCAATATACAAGTCAGAGATGTATGCCTACCCAGATATCTTCTTTTTTTTAGCCTTTTAATGGAACTAGAAGTAAAAACACAATGTGCAAACATTGAATAGTGAGAGGAGTTAACGATTAAGCACCATTGGTATCACTGTCTCATGAAGCATTTGAATTAGATCAGGATTACATAGGTCAGAGGAGACCCGTTTGCAGAAACACAGAATTACACTCTTGGAAGGCTCCTGAGTCTTTTTTTCTTATTGCAACCAATTTTGTGCTTTTCTTGCAGCAACATCTCCAGCTCCTCCTCTTGCAAGAGAGGGACATTTCACAGTGAACTTCACAATGACAAATCTCCTCTACACATCAGCATTAGGAAATTCAAATTCTAAAAAATTTATTGCTACCAAAAAAACTCTGACATACTTGGTGAGTGTCAGGTTCCTCTAGTGCTTATGTTCTTGTAGGTTTTATTATTTATTCACTGACCTATCAACTGGCTTTTTTTCTTGGCAGCTGGATCGTGCGCTGAAGAACAGCAGTGTTAGCCCTGTGTACACCGGATGCACGGTGGTGGCACTAAGGTAGGCACATCCTGGAGGTGCTATAGAAGACAAGGGCCATTCAGCTTTTGGCTGACAAAAGGATTATGCAGAAATCTTTCCTTTGCATATAATTGCTTCCTGCTTTTGTTTCCTCCTAGCCTGGTGGAGCCTGTTAAGTTCTAGAGGGTGCTAAGTAGAATTACACCTCATTTATGATCCCTTGTGATGGGGTGGTAGTTACATAATTTCTTGATTATGCTTGCATTGATTTCACATCAATTTTGCACTAGCTAAAGAGGGTAATCTGACTAATTTTATATATTTCAGTCAGATCATAGAAGTGCTGTTCCAGTTGTATACAACAGCATAATAATAGATTTCCAGAAATTGAGGGCATTCTTTTATTTGATAACCTTGTTTTACAGTATTTTAAGGGAAAATCTAATTCCATGGTAGTGTGCAAGCGAACTCAAATGCACCAGAAGTGTCTCGTTCAGGCCTGCAAACGCATGCATGATTTTTCAGGTCTGTGAAGAACAGAGAGGGCACTGCCATGGATGCGGTCTGCACATACAAAGCCAACACTACCGCTACCGAATTCGACCGCATCAAGGTTTATCATGAGTTAAGCAAGATGACAGCCAGCTGCACTGAGCTGGGACCCTACAAGCTGGATGCGGAGAGTTTTTACGTTAGCGGTAAGCGGCTGAGCTGATGTCAGGAGGGAATCCTCTCCTGACTGCTGATTTGATATTAGGAGGAATTGAGTTACTACAGAAGCAATAAAACCTGGAGGGAGAGCAAGAACAAATGCTAACCAAAGCAGAGGAACCACTGTCACTCATAGCCTTTGAACTAACTTAGCCAAATACAATGTTTAATATCATAACAGGCCATAGGCAATTCTCCAGAAAATACAAGGATTGACCTCTCAAGGTGCACTGTGGAGTGTGTTCCCCTGCAGAGGAACAGCGCTAGAGCTGGCCACCGCTTGACAAAAGATGTACTTAAACTGTCAATATAGAAGTTAAATTGGATTTAGGGAATGGGTAAATTCCCTCTCAACATCCCTAAGGAAGGGAGAATTCTGTGCACTGCTCTCTAAGAAAAGCAGCAGCTTGCCAACATACAGCAGTATGAATGTGCAATTATGCCTAGACAGCCATCAAATCAGTCTTTCCTAGTAACTGTTTACACAGGATCTCTCAGACAAAACCAAGTCAAGTTCTGTATTCCACTGTGTGCCAGACCTTCCAGATTGTAAGCCAGTTTCTCAAATACTGTCTTTTTATTCCCTCCATAGGTTATAATGAACTCCAGCCTGGACTATGTAAGTACCTTTAAATAGCACTTGAAAAGGCAAGGAGATTTTGCTAGTTAGCAGTAGCCAAAAAAGAAGGTTGGGCTAACAAATCAAGAGCACTACCAGACTTATAAAACATTATTGAGACAACATGGGAGCCTGTTAGGGAATGACAGCTGCTATAACCCTGAAACAAACTAGAATATCTAAGAATTTTTCTTACAGTGTTTCATCTAGGAGTGATGATCATAAATTGTTTTTTCAAGCAATAATTTGCCTTGTTCATTACAGCAGTTGACCAAAGTACACAACCTCTGTCACCAGCAGTGAGAAACTTCACACTGAATTTCACGATAACCAACCTCCAGTTCACTGCAGATCTGGCAATGCCAAATACTAAAAAATTCAAGTCAACAGAAAAAGTCATGTACCATTACGTAAGTCTGGCAAAATGATGCCCTGCTTGGGCACAGTTCTGCTAATATGTCTAACCTCTTACTGGTGCCATGACATTTTACTTGAATTTTATTATTTCTAGGTTGACCCTTTACTCCAAAAAAGCAGCATCGGACCTGCTTATATTGGGTGCAAAGTAATGGCATTCAGGTAAGAGTCACGCCTGAGAAAAGTCTGCATTACCTGCTTCTTAAAAAGTTGTTTCCCATTTCTCAGCATTCAACACGTTAATGTAATGTCACCGAGTGGTTTTCTTATGTGCATCTTTGATATACCGAAAGTTAAGATGGACTTCTCAATAATGACTAAAACATCGTAAAACGGTGCCTCATTTCCTAGGCGAAAGAAGAACAGGGATGACACAGGAGTAGATGCAATCTGCAGCTACAGGGATGAGCCTTCAGGTCCTAAGTTCAGCAGAGCGACAGTTTACCGTGAGCTGAGCAATATGACAAATGGCATCACCAAGCTGGGACACTACAGCCTTAACAGCCAGAGCCTCTACGTTAATGGTAAGGAGATCACCTTAAGGCGTTATTCCTTATGTCGACACAGACTATTTTGGAATGAGAATGAAAAGGATTAAATACACCTCTCAAAACAGATAACAAAGAGGGAAAAAAACTGTCAGAGTCACTAAGTTAACACAGTCATGAATTTAGTAACCATGATTCTGAATCTTTTGTAATAAAAACCATGTGTTTAGTCCTGCTGAGATTTTCTTCAAATATTTTCCTAATAATTGTCCATTTCTTTTTCAGATTACAATGAACCACATAGTCTGTCACGTAAGTATATTTTAAAACAGATACATATTAAAGCTACTCAAAGGCATAAGTTGATTTTGTTTCCCCCTGACTTGCAAAGCTCATAAGATTGCAAAGTATCTGAAGCGTGCGACCATGTTCATATGTTTTTCTACTGTAAACAAAGAAAAACAGGAACAATATGGTGTCTTATGAAGATCCTGTTCTTGTTTTATCTGTGTAATTTTTGTTCTCTTACAGCAGTGAAGCCAACCACCACACAAAGCCCAGGACCCGTCATAGAGCAATTCACACTGAACTTCACAATAATCAACCTCAGGTTCACGACAGACCTAGGGACACCAAATTCTGCTAAATTCAATTCTACTGAGAAGATAATGCGACATTACGTAAGCCAAAGTCACACTGTTTTTCACTGAAATCAGCCAGTATTTTGGGTTTCCCATACTCACAAAGACCTTTCCTTGTCAGATTGACCCCTTGCTTTGGAAGAGCAGCATTGGCCCATATTTCACTGGCTGCAAAGTGATAGGATTCAGGTGAGTAATACAGCTGAAAAATTAACTTTGAACTTTAGCAAATGGATTTCCTTGTGTTTGACTGACACTTAAATAACTAATCACAGTTCCTTTTTCAAGAAGTCGCTATCACTGTAATAAAGCTTCTGTGCACTTTTGTATGGTCCTTATCTTAGAAAGCCTTTTTCTTTGCAATACCATATCTCAGTAATTTCCGCAGTCCACCTCTGAGAACTGTGGACAGATTTTAATTGTTTGGGGTTTTTTTTTAATCACTTCAGAAAAGCGAGCAGTTTTTTGGAATAACTAACAGAAGCTTCATGATATTCAATTCCTCAGGTCTGTGAGGAATAGAGATAACACAGGAGTAGACACCATCTGCAGCTATGGAAATGGCTCCCAAGTGCCCAAGTTTGACAAAACTAAGGTTTACCAAGAACTAAAGAGCATGACAAATGGCATCACCAAATTAGGAATCTATAACCTGGACAACAAGAGCCTCTATATCAATGGTAAGAACTTGATTTCCTTATTCTTCCAAGCAGTGGAGCAGTTTGGGGCTACCTTGGGCCTCAGGGAGGATATCAAAGTGAGAAAAAAAAAAACAAAAAACAAACGACCTTAAGGAAAGGTTGTCCCAGTGGAGTTTACTGCATAACTTATGTGCATAAGATGAAGCGTATGCTTCCAAGAACATTTTTACATAGAAATTAAAATATTTTAAAATGTCTATGTTACACTGAAGAGTGATTTAATTTTAGGCTTGACCTCATTCACGTGCATGTGAACATTTCACCTGATCTCTATCCCACCAGTATTTAATTTAAGCAGTGGCACATATTTTCTCATTGTGGTCTTCACTATTATAAAAGCACCTTGTTCTGCTTAAGCGTAGGTTAATAGAAACACACCCTTGGTTCTGATGATTCATCCCCAAGTCATCCATTTAATCATCCCCTCTTCTCTTTCATTCTCTTAAGTGTGTAGTTCTCTTACATAACATTTCTCTCATTTCCTTTCCAGGTTACAACGAACCACTCGAGAGATCGTGTAAGTGTTTTGCCAAACTCATTCCAGGGAAAGCTATCAGAGGAGTGGTGCACTCAGGAATACAAGAGGGGAAGAGGTTCTTCAGAGTAGCCTTGAAGTGTGCTAGGATTGGGAATGCCTTTGAAAGTGAAGATAGCTTTTTGTGTAGTAAGATCCTAATCCTCCTCCCCTTTGATTACAGCTCCGGGCGTAACTACTGCACCAAGCCCACCATCCAGGCATTTCACACTTAATTTCACCTTGACCAACCTCCAGTACACTGCAGATATGGATGTACCGAGTTCCCGCAAATTCATTTCCACAGTGAAAGTTATCAACCATTACGTAAGCCTGGCTCTGGTTTTGCCCATTTTGTGTTATGGTGGTGATCTTAATCTGCCTGCATTAAACTCAGGACATGCTTTCAAGTTCTCAGTTGTACTTTTTTTTTTTTTTGGCAGATTGACCCTCTTTTCAAAAGAAGTAGCATAAGCTCTGTCTACACAGGATGTAAAGTGGTGAGATTTAGGTAAGATTCCTGAAAGTGCAATTAACTATTTCTTTTAATCTGCTTAAATTTCCATAAGTTGTAGTTGTTCTGATACCGGAAAACAGAAGCCAGTGACACCTCCCTGTCCGTTCATTATTTTCTTGCTGGTAAAATCATTTTGGTATCTAAATGTCATTGCCACAATTCTTGAGAATTGGCTGAAAGATGGAGGAGCCCAATTGCAGTAAGAGGTTTCAGGGCCTGTTGTTCCTCATCATACAAATAACACAGGGTGTTCTGTAAGCATCAACAGTGTCCTAAAGAATGTGTCTGACATTTTTACTTAGGTCTGGGAGAGCCAGGGATGACACGGGCATAGACGCCATCTGCAGCTACAAAAACAACGTCAGCCTTGCCAGGTTTGACAGAGAAAAGGTTTATCGTGAGCTGAGCACCATGACAAATGGTGTCACCAAACTAGGGCACTACAGCCTGGAGAAGAACAGCCTGTACGTTGATGGTAAGCATCCATGAACAGTATCAAGATGTGATTTTGGGATCACTTGGAGATCACTCCTCATTCTTCCACTCCACTGGGGTTTGAGCACTAACCTTTGATTTGTTGGTATTCTGTAGGTTTTGACACTACAATAAAACCAGTCCAGCCTGATACTGCCATCCTAGAAGCATTTCAGTCCCTTAAAGCATATGGACACCTGGAGAATTTAATTGTTACATAAAATAATCTGAACAGGAACCAGATATTGGTTTTTTAGTATGGATAGGTCTATGTAAAAGTAAACATACTCTACCTTTTTTATTTAGGTTTCCCTGTCACAGACACAACTGTCTCCAGAAAGCCCGTCTTGACTGAAGCTCCAGCCAAATCGGGCTACAGATTGAGCTTTAGAATAGTCAATGAAAATCTAACTAACCCAGACTCTAAGTCTCCAGAATACAAAGCAGCAGTGGAAAGCATCAGTAACAAGGTAAGAAGCTGGAACTTGAATACCATCATGTCTGCACTGGTTAATTTTTGCAGCAACTGCAGTAGATTGATTTTTTTTAATTAAAAAAAAATAATCAACATTTGGGAACAAAAAATTTCTAGACTAAAAGATGAGATTGGCCTTTGAATCACTTTTGATTTTGTTACGTGAAGTTGTCTCCAAAGACATGCACTCCAAAATACAAGAGGCGCAGGTTATCTGTTAAACGCACACTCAGCATTTCAGTTTGATGTCTAGAAGTGTGTACAAATCTCTGCCAGCTCGGAGGTCAGCACATGCATAATTCATTGCTGAGAATGCAACACATTCTCTTCGGCACCCATCCACCAACATATCAACCTGAGACAGCCCTAATTATGTAGGGTTTGCTTTTCAGATGAAGCTGTAACATTCTGTACTGTGTTCTGAGCCTGCGCTGTCAGTGAAATGTGGATCAAGATGACAGCTGTCAGTCAGCAGATTGTGCTGTTTAGCACTGGTGGCTTGTTCAGATAAAATAGAAAGGCTTCCCAAGCTGGAGGTCAGACTCCATCACCGGAAGGCATATGCTGAAGTAAAAACCAACTCACATGAAACCCAGCTAGCCAAAAAAAAAAAAAAAAAAATCTGGTGTTTCTCCAAAATTAGAAGCCCTTTTGCTGCCCTAAAGCATCTACCATGAGGCCTAGAACTCATTAATATTTAACATGACATTTTTATTTCAGATTAATCAACTGTATCGTCAGAGCAATCTGCGAGACCAGTTCCTGAACTGCAGTATCACCAGGCTGAGGTCTGTGGTACAATCTGATTTTGTTTGAGAGGTAGCCACACCCTGGCACCCTTCCCCAAAGGCCAGGTGCCATTGTCCTCTGCAGAATCCCTCCCCTCCGTTCTCATGTTGAAAATAGTTTGGTTTATGCCCTAAGAAGTAATTTCTAGGTTTCCCAAGATTCATCAGTTTGAATTTTTCCTGACTTGGTATGGACTGACATTTTTCTCAGTCAGGATTTTTGTAAGGCACTCTTAGGTCTCTGAATATCCCAGTAATTACCGATTGCCATCCTCTTAATGAGGACTGATGGTGACCCCGCAACCTCTGCGCTTCTCTTGACTTGGACTCCACTGGGTTTTAAAAGCGAGCTTCAGGTACAGCTGTAGCATCCTACTCTAGACAAAAAGAGGCTTGGGCAAGGCACCCTCACACAGGGTAAAAGCTTTTTAAAAAATGCTACTGTTTCATTGTACGTGTGCAGTATAACTTAAGTTTGCAGAGAGAAGAGGTAGTAGTATTTCATCTGCAGTCCCTGTCCAAAGGAAAAGCCCAAAACAGCTTTGTGGACATCTCCCAAGAGCACCACATGAGCTTAAAACACTTAATGCTCAGAACAGCAGGAACCCTTCAGGAAACTCTTTCGCACATGAAGTTTTATGATTATCTGTTTATCTCAGAACCTCTGTTTCTCTGTCCACAGGACTGGATCCATAGTGGTTGACTGCAAGTGCTTCTTCCAGCCAGAGCCCAGCATCAGCAGGGCCGTGGTTGAAAGGGCTTTTCAGGATGGGACTTCAAACGCAACCGGACTATGGCTGGGAAGCAGTTACCAGCTGCAAGAGTTCTCAGTAGACAGTACGTAGCTGCCCAGTTTCCACCCAGATCAACCCACTTTGCCACAGCATGTTCAGAGTTCCCAACTTTTAGTCTATCAGAAGGGATGTGTGTGGAAATACATCTGTTATCAGGTTGAAGCGCTGAACTCAGGCCAGAGCTGGGCCAGTCCTTTGCCACATTCAGTCTGGCTCGGTGTAGCCCTTCAGTCCTCCGTGGCTTGAGGTGTTACTCAAATAATAAGAAAATGAAGTGGTAACTACTCGCCATACCTTCCAGCATTCAGAGATAAACAGACCTTTAGCTTTTTTCAAAAGTACAACTTCCCAAAGAAATGAGCGGCCTAGTACATTGCTGAAGGACTGATTCAAAGGGCAGACTGGGAATTTGCTGTCAGACCACAGTGCATAACAGTTCTGTTAATCTAGTAAGACTTCAAGTTCTCCTAGCTAAAAGTCTGCAGGTCAATGCTGCTCGGCAAAAGAGCCTCCGTTTCTGTCTACCAGACTTTATATTGAATTTTCCTCTCAATTTACAGACTTGGAACTAGCGATCGAGGCAGCAACTTACAAAACACCCCTTAAGTCTGGGAAAGAAAACTTCAGATTAAATTTCAGAATCTCCAACCTTCCCTACTCCCCAGACCTGCAGGACTCCAGGTCACAGATGTACCAAGTGAATAAGGAGAAAATTGAGAAAGAGGTAAAACTAACAGCATGATTTCCCTGTCCAAATTAAGGGTGTATTAAATTTACTCAGTTTTCCTCAATTGTTTTGTTTCTCCCCGTTAGCTTGATGCATTCAGAACAAGCAGCCTGAAGGACTACTTTGCTGGCTGTACTGTGGAGAGCTTTGGGTACGTCCCTCTTCGGAAGTTTTCCTTGAATCCCAAAAGAGCAGTTAGCAGAAAAGGCATTCAGAGCCACGGCGTGGTGTGTATGCCTCGCTGCCAACCTTTGTGCTCTGGATGACACAGAGGAGGCACCTTCATTCGCTCTGTCAGTTTTGCCTTCACCACAAAAGGTTTCTGTCTACATGAGAGGTGGTTTTGTTTCCATGCTAGCAAAGCTCTTTTCATGCATAAACAATTCCAGAGTAAAACAAATATGTTTATTCTCTCATTTAGCTTATTCAAATAAGCTAAAACTCCACTGAACTGACCAGCCTGAGAACAAAATCTACTTCTCTATCTTCTCCAGCCCCTCTTTAGAGGAAAAAAAAAACCAAAAACCTGAGCTGATTTACCCCTTAGAAATGCCTAGCCTGGGATTAAATCAGTGGGTGGCTTTCACAAGGCTACATGAGTTCCTGTCTCATCTAGCATAAACTGCAAAAACTGATCCCATGCTAATGCAACATTGCTTAGACATCTGCAAACCTGAGCCTGATTCTGAATCCCTCCCCCCTGCCTCCACTCAGCTCCATGTCTTTTTTCTCTCATCCCATATTGATGACTCTGGCTCTCATCCTCCAGGCCTGTCCACGGGAAAGCTTACACAAACGTTGCCTCCATCTGCAAATTCACCCTGGGCCCCTTCTCAGAGGCTTCACAAAAGCAGAACGTCTATGAGGAGCTGAAACGCCTGACCCGTGGGTTCACCAAGCTGGGCCCCAGCTATGAGCTGGAAGATCAAAGTCTGACTGTTGAAGGTGAGAGCTCCCAAGATGACTTTGTAGGAATGTTTATTAGTTTTGTTTTAATCACTTCTAGAGCATGCTGTTTCTCACCTGTCCCACCCTTTATTTCCAGGTTACTCTCCACTCAAAACAGATGGACAGGAGTCCGAAAGATCGGGTAAGACCTTTTCTGGAGGGATTCACCCTACAGCTACTGAATACTTGAGCTACAGTAAATTATCATCACATACCTTGAAACAGAGACTAGATCCGTGCAAGAGCCCAGAAATCTCAGACTCTTGGTAGGCTGGCAGCAAAGAGCAGGGGCCATCAGAGCCAACCTAAGGAAAACAGAAGTGAAGGACAGACAAAAGCAATGCAGTTTGGCAAGCTGTTTTGGAGCTTTGGCATCCATAAATTTTCATAATTGCAGTATTCACCAAAAAAAAAAAAATCTAGATACAGTGGTGTGAGCATAACCACAACCTCAGAACTAACACTAAACAGGAGAGGGGAAAAAACCACCAGCCCTAAGCTGTTGCTTTTGCATGCATCACAAACACACTGGCAAAGGTAACTACAGCTTTTGCTGCCACTCTTAGCTCTGTCCCCTTCCCCAAAAGGTTCCAGCCAGCAGCTAAGAGACAACTTTGTCTCTCTGAACATCCCTGAAAAGGGCCCTGAAGGGCTCTGATGCTGAGGTGGCATTTAAAATTGGAGATCCTTGGACCCTGACTCCCGAAGTTTCTGTACATCACATCCGTCTTCATGTTGCTGGGGCATGTTTGCCCTGCAGCCAGGGAAGGCCAGATACTGAGAATTCTGCCTCAGCTATGCACTGTACAGTACTTTTGAACTCTGACAGGGCGAAGTCTCCCTGCCTGTCCCGTGTAGAGGAATCCAAAAACTGATGTGCCCTTCTTTTGCCTTTCCAGAGCTCCAGTTCTGGGCAATTATCCTCATCTGCATTTTCACCCTGCTGGGCTTCATTCTCCTCATCTTGTTATGCTTCCTGGTAAGTGGCCCCTTTGCTGTCCTACCTCCAACTTGAGTACAGCAGCACCCAGCCATCAGGGCAGTGGCAGGAGGGACATTCAGACACATCTGTGAGAAGCCCAGTGGAACAGTAACGGCAAACGGCGTGCCAATTCCTCCTTCAGTTACCGCCAGCTCTTTGAAGGACTTGCATACAGGAGGATGGGAAGGGTATTTATGGTCAGCTAAGTAGATTTCTAGGAAAGGAAGCAGTGGATCATGAATGAGATGGATTCCTTTGTGGAGAGAAAAGTATAAAACCAAAGGAAAGGCAGGGACTAAGATGACAAGTAGGTTGAATTAGGGGATCTTCTGCAGCATTTCTTAAACCTCTTTCCTGTTCAAATATCTGCAGAATGATCAGGTTACAGATAAGGGAGTGTAGAAGATAACATTTTTGATAACCTGCAGGAATCACATCCAGAATTTTGTATTTGATGGTCTTAACATGCAGACTTCAGCAGCCTGGCAGGGCTGTGTGCCAGCGGCGTACCCTTGGGAAGAGCAGATCCTCCTCTCATCTCTGGTGCTGATCTGATGGGGGACAGCATCTGAATAGCACTGCTTCAAAAGCAGCTGTGTTTGCTGTGCACCTGCTAAGCTTACAGAGAACATGGATTGCTGTCCTTGAAGGTTCCAGAGTAAAAATTACAGTCAGCAAGATTTAGAAGAGGAAAAAAACTCGGATTCAAAACTGGGGGCTGTGCTAGTGCCCGCCTGTGCAGTTAGGCGGGCACCTTGTTCACCAGGTCCCTCCATCCCCACCTGGCAACAACTCAGGCATCTAATGAAGGGCAAAGTGCAGACTTTACTCTTTTTTTTGCCATTAACATTGTTCTTTTCCCACCAGATCGTCTTTTGCCTAAGAAGAAAGTCTCATCTCTACCAGGTTCAGCAGGGCATGTACGGGGTGTACTTCCCTCATCTGAACACAAGAAAAGTGCATTAGCACAACAGATGAGTTTGTCTTCACAGACCTGTTCGTCCATTGATGAAGGAAAAATTGTTTACGAGTTCTAGAAAAATGTTTCTTTAATAAATTATGTTTAGCATTTTCTCTTGTTTTGAGGCAAATCTTTGCACTATTACCACAACTATTTTCATACTATGGGAAACTGCCAACAATGCAGATGCTGAGGAAGTTATTTTTTTTTTTAAAGCACTGCAGTATTTTGTACAAATATTACACAACCAACAAAATAAAGACTACCAGGAACTGCAGTTTACAAGGCTCTTTTCAGTGTTAATGTCAGTTTTCTGAAAAAGGCTTGAATTTATAGATTTCAGGACTGACTGTTGTAAACTTAAAAACTTCACCTAGATCTTAGGTTTTTTTCCCCCAATTTATCTTTTAAAATGTAAATATCTTAAAATGATTGAAACATTTCACATATTTAAAATGTTAAGAGACCATGTAAGGATACCTAAGTCTGAGTGTGATACAGTCACCCTGTGTGTTGAGATTGATACCGATTTCAGTTGAATAAATGTTTGTTGCCAAGAAACTGTATTTCCTTGTATTTCCTCTGTAGCAACACTTTTCATCTCAAATCAGAAAATACGTTTGCCCTACAGAAATCCCTGAGCTCCTCAGTTGTCTTGGGCATCCCATAGTGCAGGGCCTGATGTTCCGGAGATCGGGACTCTGCCCCTCCAGACCACCCGAGCCAGCCAGATTCGCCCCAGAGCGCCTGGTGCCTGCTTCAATTTTCTGCGGAGCTCAGGAGATGGTGCAGGTAATTATTTGGCACTATCATTGGATGAACTCTCTGCTGAAAGTGAAAGCACTAGAGTTAGAATTAATGAAGCCTCAATTAGTCACCCTTCCACATGCAATCAAACTGGCTTTTTAATTCCAGAGTAAAGCTTCTCATGGCCGGTTGGACCATTCCCCAGGTCAGGTTCCTCAGTGCAGCATGGAGTTTCCTACACAGGGAATTAGAACCTGTTGGGTCCATCACACCAAGGTTTTCAAGCACCCAATATTATGTCAGCGACACCAGATTAAGAACTTTCACAGCTGCTTGCAGAAGATCTTTGCAGGCTCCCATGCCACCCAGCGTGCCCTGGCTGCGACAGCCATTGCGTGACAGAAGTGCCCTGAGGTGAAAGGAGTTCCCAGCTCCGGCTTTGGCAGCAGGAAAAGCCACATGAGAGAGCAGGCTCCAGTGAGAGAGCACCAGCTCCTGTCTTAGTCCTGGGCAAACCTCCGAATCTGCAGACGGGTGTCCTTGCTGCACCTCTGTTACCTTCATCCTGGTACCCCAGTGCCCTGCTCCTCTTTCACCACACTCAAAAACACGAGTGACTCACAACAGGACGGGGTGCAGAGGTGCAACAGCTGGAACACCCTGGGAGTGGAATGTGCAATGCTGTGGAGCTCTTTCCCATGTGTTTTGAATTTTCTTTTTTACACCACGGCCACAGCAGAAGAGCTGCCTCTCAGCACCATGAGCCACATCACCGCTGCCGCCTCCTCCCTTAGCTCTCCCCACAGATTTGCTGGGAGCAGGAGGAGAAGCCCAGCACACATTGCAGAGCCTGCACCACTGTCCTCTCCAGCCTCAGGGAGAAAAGGGAACGCAGGAAAAACCAGCAGCTTCCCAGGGGAGCACCAGGCGGCACCTTGAGCCCCAGGACAGACCTGAGAGCAGCACGGCAGATTTGTGTCTGCTCAACAGAAAGGCATTCGTAGCCGATGTAACTTGGAAAAGCTTTACCTTACATGCAGCACAACAGCAGCCAGCTCTGCCTCACCTGCTCACAGGGGCTCCAAAGAGCCAAGACAACCATCCCGGCCCCACCAGGAGACCCCATTTCCTAAGGGATTGGTGTGAACACGCCTTTCTTCAGAAATAGCTGCCTCCACACACGGCGAGCATCCCTCTCTCCCTGGCACAGCCACCAGTGCTCACTGGTAAACCGGGATGTGCCACACACATCCGACACCCCACGTTTGCCACCACGGGCAGAGGAGCCAAATCCCAGCTCTGCTGGCTGGTCTCCCATACCCAACCCTCAAAACTAAAACCGAAATGCACTGAGGAAGGGGCACCAAGACAGCTGAGAGGGGGAAAGGAGCTGAGAAAGCAGCAGCAGCTTGCAGGAGAGAAAGGGCCAAGCTCGAGCGTGCTGTGGGGACGGCTGGTGCCCGTGAGGCTCGCTGCAGGGCGGCTTTCCAAGAGGAAGGAGCCCTCGCATACCACAGAGCCTCTCAGCATCCCCTACGCCGTGTCGCAATGCGCTTTGTGTTGTGGTTGGACACCGGCCCGCGTTTGCTATGGAGCTGCTGTTTCCAAATGGGGGCCCCCGGCGAGGCTGCTGGGGCCGGGCCAGCTCGGCGATGACGCAAGGGGCTCAGCCCCTGACACGGTGACCTGGCCCCGGGCTGGGGCAGGGCAGAGCGGGAGAGCGGAGCGGCTCAGCTTGACCTCAGGGATCTGCCCTGGAGCCGGTTCCACCAGCACCCACCTGCAGAACCACCCTCCATGGCTGCTTTGCCCCAATTTTTGGCCTCCCGCTGCCTCTCTCCCCTTGCACAGCAGATGCACCGGGGCCGTTTCTGCGCTTGTCTTCACGCAGCTCAGCCCCATCCCCACCACTGCCACCAGTGTGCAAACTGGCATCTGGCAGCAGCCCACCGCGGGGCTCGGTGGACCTGCCCAGCACCGCCCTGGTGATTGCTGCTTTCTCAGGCAGTTTGTCAGTCTGCTTTTCGGCTCTTTAAACATTTTGTGCTGAAAAGTGGAAACAAGCCGGAACTGCAGCAATAAAGGATTCAGCTGCTTCTCAGCATCGTCCTCAGCAGTTCCTATTCAATTTGGCTCTTACAGATAGAGAAATGCTCCATCTGCTTTGGAGACAGTCATCAAAAAGCTCTGTGGTGCAGCGAGGGCACCATTCGGACCCCTCTGACCTCCAGTTCTCACCATTAACCCAGTACCGTTTCCCAAGGGCAGAACCCTACCCCTTTTCCACCTTCGGTGGAGGGAGGAGAGCCTGAACAACCCGAGCTGCCCCGTCCAGAGCGGGATCCAGACCACCCACTCCACACACAGACACCGATAGAGCCCGGTCCCAGCTTCACTGCTGGGATTGATCACTCACTAGGCAAGGACACATCCTTCCTGCTGATCCCTCTCATCACCTCATCACTAATTGTCTCATCAGCCATTGTCCTGCCTTGCTCTACAGGAGACCTCAGCCTGGGGCAGCCAGCTGCTCTGCACCCAACCAGAAATCTAATTTGTGAAATGGTTGCCTTATCAGGAGCAAAAGCTTAATTTCGTTGGCACCAAGACAGCTGAATTTTGTTTCCCCCCCACCAGGCTGCAAGAAGCAAATACGAATTTGCCTCTGAGCCACTGCTGGGCCTGATGGCTCCTCTCTCCTCTGTCCAAGCATGCCTACTCCTCTCTGGTAAAAAGTATCAGAATTAGGGGAAAGAAAATTAGAAAGTTATGTTTATGCTTCAGCTTGCCCAACACATGAGCAAAAGAAGGAGCACTGAGGCAATGCAACAGTTGTGCCTGCATCCCAGTGCCCCCCACCCTGCTGCGGCCTCCCCAGCACAAAACCAAGCTGGATCCACGCTGCAAACCACCAAACAGCGACGGCACCACGCAGCCGTCTGGTCCTGCTGCGTGGTGTCACCCGCGCATTATTCAAACAGCCCTGATGGAAACCCCCCCGCGCTCAGTCGCAGCAGCTCAATGCCCGTGGCCAGCGCAGGTGGAGACCTGCAGGCAGAGGCTGCGCGGTGCCGGCCGGCCCGTCGCAGGCTGTCACCGCTGAAGAGCGTTACGCAGGATTTCACAAGGAGCGATGAGCCCTGCGGGAAACAAGGAGCTGTTTTCCTTGGGTGTCCGTAACCACAGCCACAACCGAGCAGCTCCAGGCACACCGTCCTGGATGAGGGATCTCCTGGGGCACTGGTCTCTGGCCAAATGGTATTACAAGAAACAACAACAACAAAGGCCAAAAGCAGACCACAACCCCCCCCAGGACACGTGAGCTGGCATGAGCCAGAGCTGGGCAGCACCATTTCCTTCTCCACCACACTCCTGCCCCAAAGCGGCCAATGCCATCAAACATCACGGTGTTACGAACTCGCTCAGGTCACGAAGGGAGAAAATCCCCTGTCCAGGGGCACCTCCCCACTCTCCTTAACCACCCCTTTCCAGTTGATCTTACTGGGTCCAAAGAGCTTCACTGCAGCCCAGGACCTCAACCCCAGCCCTAGGACAGCATCGCCAATCCAGGTTTTCATGTGAGACCAAGTGAAGAACCCAATGTGTTGTGCTGCACACGTGGTCCCTGGTCCCACGGACACTTCTGTGTCTGCAGCAACGCTCCCGTGTCTGCTGTTAATCCATGATTCGGAGGGTGCCAGGCTAAAGAGTGGCAGCCATGAGTTGTCCCGGCCTTTCAGTATTTCGGGGATGGCACCATTTCACTGGCCAGCAAGGCTTCACAAAATGAAGGCAGAGCAGTTTGATTCTCTCTGTAGAAGGGGACAGGGAGGTGGGATGTTTGCTCGGGACCCCCTGCAGCACGGCAGACCAGAGGCCAGGCAGGATGGCCTGATGAGACACCAGGGAGACCTGCGGCCACCACCTCCGACCCAGCTGATGTCACAGTCCCCTTTGAGGCAGCACAAATTGTAAAATATCCTGCTCAAACTCACTGTGGGGGTAAGCCACAGCTGAGCTGGAGAGGTTTCAGTGCCCAGAGGTGCTCTTCAACCCCGTGCAAAGTGGAGGATTTCCTATGTGGGCATCCAGAGGAGCCTCAACCAGCTTCCAGAAGAAATCTGGTCAACAACGCACAAAATGTACCTGGGCCCTGGGCCCCATCTGTGCTCTGCTGCCTCCCTGTCACCCTCACAGCCCCAGATGTACGCGGTCACTTCCCCACCCCTGTCCCCACAGCCCCCCATGTAACCCCACATGGCCAAGCTGACAGTACAGACCACAGTGTCCCCTCCTGTGGCCAACACAACAGCGTCATGGTGACATTGCCACCCACACCGGGAGCTCACCAACACGCAGGAATGGGTGTGGGGGTCCCACGCCAGGCCAGGCTCGCCTCTCGCAGAGCTGTGCGATGGCTCAGGCAGCACCAGAATTTCACACCACAGTTTGCAGAAGAGCCACTCCCTTGGGGCTGCAGCCCACACACCCAGCACAGGTCCCTTGCTCCACACACACAACCCCACAAGGCTCCCATCAAGCAACCAACCCTCACAGCCACCCCCAAGCACAGAGAACTGGCCACGAACACCTCTATTCAGACAAAAACCAGGCGCTCAGAGCAGCCTGCCACGGCACAGGAGAGAAAGCAAAGCAGAAAACCACAACATCACACCACCTCTCCCAAACCACGCGAAGGATTTTCATACCTGGACTGGGAGAAGGGGAAAAGGAGAGCCATGAGCTGGGTACAGCCTAACAGGTAGGAATGGAGCCAGGTTCCCACCCCTGGCTTCTTCTGGAGAGGAAACCTTCTCCCACCCATCTGGGTTTTATAGGGTTGAGGGTTCATGCACTGCAGCTGCAGCTCCTCCACCCTCAGCTGAGATCCCCAGCTGGGAACCACGAGCATCCCCCAGCGCTGGGGTGTGGAGCCAGCTCACAGGTGGGAGAGATTAAACCCCCCCAGCTGCTTCTTGTGTCAACAACCAGAATTCCCCACCTCCCACCGGCCGTGGGGGACATGTACCCACAGTGGTCACCCTCTCCCAGCCCTTTCTTCTCTGTTCAGCCCCAAGATCTCCACGTCCTGTGAAGACCCCTTATGTAACGCGCTCCAGCGGGCAGAGCGAAGGTGCCGCAGGAGGTTCAGTCACGGATCCTGAGCAGCAACAGGGCAGCTTTGATTCCTTTTCACGCAGCGGAGGTGTCTGCTCCGCACCAGCGCTGCGAACACGCGAGGCTGACGCAGTCTCGGTCCCCCTCCTGCGGCTGCTGCCGGCAAACACCAACATCTGCACACGAGCGATGTGTTCACTGCAGAGAGGAGCGAGAGCCACGGAAAATATCGCAAGCAGTGTCAAAGCTCAGCGCCAAACCCTCCTTCAGACAGCCCCCAAAAGAAATCATGGCAAATGTAACACCCTTTTGAGAAACTCCCCCTGATCTGGGGACAGGGTTTGGCGGGAGGGATACGGGATGCTGCAGGGATGCAGGAAGGGATGTTACAGGGATACTGCAGCAATGCAGAGCGGATGCTGCAGGGATGGGGCAGGAACGTGGGAGAGACGCAGAGGGGATGCTGCAGGGATGCAGGGGGATGCTGCAGGGATGCAGAGGGGATGCCACAGGGATGTTGGGGGGGGATGCTGCAGGGATGCAGGGGGATGCTGCAAGGATGCAGAGGGGATGCCACAGGGATGCAGAGGGGATGCCACAGGGATGCGGGGGGGGATGCCACAGGGATTCAGGAGGGATGCTGTAAGGATACAGGGGGGATGCCGCAGGGATGTGGGGAGGATGCTGCAGGGGATGTAGCAGGGATGCAACAGGGATGCAGGAGGGATGCCGTAAGGATGCAGGGGGGATGCTGCAGGGATGCAGGGGGGATGCTGCCGGAATGTGGGGGGGATGTTGCAGGGGTGCTGCAGGGATGCAGGAGGCATCTTGCAGGACGCTTTCCCACGGCTCTCTGACAAGTGAAGAGTGTTTGGCTCTCAAGTTGACTCAAACTAGCCACTTCATTTCCTCTGAAACTTTCCGGAGAAAACAAGTTCTTATCTCACTAGAAACCCTGGCCGCAGATGCTGGGCTGCCTGGGAGGAAGAAGCAGCTCTTCTAAGCCGACAGCAGCACTCCAGCCCCGGCCAACCGCTGGCTGCTGCCTCCCTGGGGATGCGCTTGGGGATGGGGCTGCACCTGTGGGGCTGAGCTGCTGGCACCAAATGCCCAGTGCAGCTGCAAACCACAGTCCCATGCCCTGCAGAGCAAACAGCTGGAAAATTGTTTCCTCTGAGCTGAAAAGGGAAACACAGGGGGACTCAGCACAACCTAGGGGTATTGTTCTGCATCCCTGGCATCAGCTGAACAGTCCAGTATTTGGCTCTCAGCCTGTACCTTTTCCTGTTAGAGGCTTAACAGAGGGACGGGGCTCTAGTTCTGACTGTGGTGAGCGCATCCATCTGGGCTGGTCCTACTGCTGCCCCCAAAACAGCTGGCACATCTGCAGCGTTTACAGCCCAGTCAATGTCCCCTCCTCCTGTTTCCGCCCAGCAAAGAGCCAGAGCAGCAGCATCTCTGCCTCCTGGCTCCCTCCCAGCGCAGCTCGGGGTGAGGGGCAGCGGAAAGGCAGAGACCAGCTCCCCTCTCCTGCCTCTGCCCGCACACTGGAATTCTGCGGTGCCCATCAGCGTGCTGGGAGGCAGCTCCTCTGCCCACTCCACGACATTCCCTGCGGATGCCTGGGTGCCGGCACCACTGGCTGCCGCCTCACTCAACCTCGCTCCTGCCAGCACGGCGCAGAGCCCAGCCACCTCACGGGGAAGAAATTGCTCAGCGGTTAATCAGAAACCTCCATCCCCCTTTTAATCTCCCAGAGGTGCTTTCTGCCACTCATCAGCTTTTCCCCTTGGAGGAGGACGGCTCCTTCCATCGGCTTGAGCGCGCGGGCAGGGGCTCCACAGTGAAGTGATTCCACGGGGGCTTTTGGAGAGGGTGGGAGTTAAAGCCCTACCAAAGCCCTCCTGGACCACAGCCACCCTGCCCACGCTGCACTGGTGCTGGGGAAGCTCCCATGTTAAAATCTGCCTTTCACAGCGCTGCAGAAACGCTCGCTGGCTGATGCTCCGCGAGGCCCAGGGCGACGTGGCCCGTGCCCATCAACGGCCCCACCATATTTTGCAGATGTGCAAAGTTGCCAGTCCATTTGTGGGGTGCCTGGGAGACTGGCACAGCCCAGCCAAGGACTGGTGCCCAGCTCCCAGGTACCAGCTGGTTGGAATTGGGGCTGCCTCATCCAGGCAGCAACAGGCATGGCTTCTTGGTGCAGAAGGCATCATGTTACCTCCTGAGTCCTTTTTGGTGATACAAAGCAAAGACCCTCTGACAACCCACCCTTCAGCATATCACGGGCTCAGGGCTCGAAGGGGCCAGGGCAACCCTACGCACCCGGTGCCACAGCCCCATGCTCCTGCGTCGCAACAACACGTGCTGGTGGGATGCAAAAGCCCCTCATTCATAGAATCATAGAATGGTTAGGGTTGGAAGGGACCTTCAGAGGTCATCCAGTCCAACCCCCCTGCAAGGAGCAGGGACATCCCTGACTAGATCAGGTTGCTCAGAGCCTCATCCAGCCTGGCCTTGAATGTTTCCAGGGATGGGGCATCCACCACCTCTCTGGGCAACCTGGGACAGTGTTCCACAACTCTCATCGTGAAAATTTTTTTCCTAATATCCAATCTAAATCTACCCCCCTCTATTTTAAAACCATTACCCCTCGTCCTGTCACAACAGGCCCTACTGAACAGCCTCTCCCCGTCTTTCTTGTAGGCCCCCTTGAGCCTCTCAGGGAAGCAAGGGACCAGGAGGAAAGGGATGGTATGATTTTGAGGTTAGTCAAAACACTGCGGTAATTTAGCGGAAAGTATTTTTCTGCCATAATCTCATTCTTACACCGTGCCAGGTTTTTCTTGCTGTATTAATGAAACGCAAGGAGCGTGGGAGGTGTGAACTGATGCTACCACACTGGGAAGGTGGTGACAACCTAGAGACCTCACAATGATGTTCATCAGACTCCCTACTCAACAGGGGTGTGAGCAACTACAGTGGAAAAAAAAAAAGGACATAATTGGTCTTTTAAGAAAAAACCCAAACCAAATAGCTGTGAGACAACCTCGTCAGCAACTGCTATTTAAGAGCAGAGACATTCACCTCCTGTCTCCCGGGGCAAGTGTTAACCTTTAAACGCAGCCTTTCCACTCTCGTCCCTTTCACTTATGGGTTTTCTCCTCCGCCTGCTCCACACTTGCCAAAATCGCTCATTTCCCCACCCATCGAGAGCGCGTGGCCACCGTGTGCCACTGCGCAGTGCCACGCCGCACTAAGAGCAGCTCCATCCCCACCTGCCACCGCCCCGTCCCTGGGCAGCCACGGGCTTTGAGGCGACAGCTGCCATTATTTGGTAGAAACCTCGCCAGCGCTCCTCCAAACTGGGAGCTGCCCATGAGCATCGGCTCCGGGTTGCGCCGCAGGCAGCCGCCCCGTTGTTACAGGCTCTCACGCGCACAGAGCTGCCTCCCTGCTTGGAAAGGTTTTTCCCGGCCACCGGAGAGCCACGTTGGTGTAGCAGTCCCAGCACTGAGCCTGGTGGGGGGTTTCTCAAGGGACGGTGACCCCCGGCCATGCCACCGCTTCCTGCCCCAGCTGCAGGGGCAAGAACAACAAGAGCTCGAGCGGTGATGTGGGAGCCTTGCGCAAGAGAGGACGGAGGGAAACGCAGCTCGCTGCTTTCCAGAGAGCACCTCGTGCTCATCGGTGGCGATGGGAAACGGCCTTGCAGGGAGAAGGAGCACTGAGGGCTGCCACTTGCCTTAACATCCCCCCATCACATCTTTGCCTTCAACCTGCACTCCTCAGTGTCTGGAATTCAGGGGGATGAGGCTGGAGGCCTGGGCAGAGGAAGGTCCCAGTTTGGAGAAGGAGGTCACAGTCCAGGAGCACGTCTCCCAGTCAGGCTCTGGCACCGGCTGGGGACGACTGCCAGGAGCACCGCAGCCCCCAGCCCATCCCTGCGTCCCCCTGGAGCGCCGTGCTCCAGAGAGGAACGTGTCTTTGCACACCATTCACCAAATCTGCAGCCATTTAAAGAAAAGCAGGATGAGGCTGGGCTGCGAGCGCACCACCCCGCACCCGGGAAGCTCCTTCCAGCCAGGGAAGCTACGATGTGGGGCTGACCCCCATGGGAGGACGGGCAGGTGCCTTGGGGAGGTGTAGAAAGCAAGAAAGATCCCTGAGATATGGAAAAGTTGTGCAACCTCTTGCTCACAACCCGCCGGCACTTCCTGAGGGAGGACCAGTGGGTGAGGAAGGGGCCGTGCGAGCCCACCCGGGTGGGGAGGCACCACTGTGGCCGCTCCCCATCCTCTGACTTCCCTGCTCCAGGTGCCCAGCTCCCTGTTTGCTCTCTTTAAAAAAGGAACAAGAAGACGCTTTTCTTATCAAATTGCCTTTTAACTTCCGAAGTTGCAGTTACTGCTTCAAAGGCGTTAAGAACAGAAATAGCTTTTTTTTTTTTTTTCTGATAAAAGTGACTCTGACTCATTAAGAGTCTTCAGCTGCTGCTCTGGTGCCAAGCACCGTCAGAAAATAAGGAGAGGAAGCTGCCCATGCTGACTACAAGACAGCCGGAGCAACTCAGCGCTTGGCACTTGTCACCAGAAGTCCCCAAAGATGCCCGTGTCCCACTCACCGCAGCAATGAAGCCTAGCCCCAGCTCTTTAGGATCCGTGTCAAAAAGATGATTACAAACCTAAAAATCTTTACAACTTACTGTATCCACATTTCGTAGCCCCAAAGAGGACAGAGCATCAATATCTGCACCCCAAATCCAGCTCAGCTTCTTCAGCAAAAGCGAAAGAGAAAGGCCCTGCAGCTGGGACGTTGGCTTGGATTTAGACCGAAAAGTGAAAACCAGCCCACTGTGCATTTCCTGGAGGTGAATCCCCCCATTTCTCCGGCGATGTCCAAGCTGTGGGTAGGTGGTCAGAGCGAGATGCTGCAGCTACCAGCTGCCCGTCTCCCATCTCTGCACCTCTCACGGTACAGCTGCGCTCTTCATCCTCTGCATCCCCCCAGCATCCACAGCATCCTCCAACCACCAAGGCAAACGGCAGGTTTTAAACGAAATCTCAGAAATTCTACCCACTTTTATCAGGCGAGTCCCTGCTACCACAGGCAGGGGCTCAGAAGCTTTGAACCCAGAGGACTTTTCCTGTGGTTGTGCTGCACACACAATTAATCACCTCGTAACGAATAGGCAGCTCCTCGAGACTCTGTAGCTGCTTTTCTGTTCGCGGGCAGTGATTCAGAATTTCAGAGCCACAGTGGGGCTGAAGCACAGGTCCCCCACTTTTCACCGCAGCCTAGGGCACAGGCTGTGAGCAGATGCTTGTGAGAGCAGATCGTGCTTAAATTTCATGGTGGTGTTCACCAAAAAGGATTTTTTTTTCCTATGTCTTTTCAAGACATGAAATAAATAATGCAACAGCATCTTCCATTCCTGTCTGGATTTTGTCTATTGCTGCTCCTTTTTCTCCTCATTTTCAAGCTTTTTTATTCCCACTATGTACAAACACTGCACAACTCAGGAGGACATTTACACCATTTACACCAGGTAGAAAAATGATGAAACAATGAGGAAAATTGCCTGGGTTACAGCAAAACTTTCTTATTCTGCATTAATGCAAGCAGCTCAGCGAGGGGATACGTCCCCTGTACCCCTCAGCCTTTTCTCCCCGAAGATGCATCCTCGTTTGGACCAGAGGGAGATTAACAAAGACAGGTACAGTGAGAATTAGGGAATAAATAAAATAATCCCAGCCAGCTCCTGGCTGCCTGGGGGTGCCTAGTGAAACATTTCCTAGGAAAGGTTCTTTTATCCCCACCAAATCCCCAACATTTGTCAAACAAATTGCAGATCCATCGCTTTCATCTTGGTTAAAGAAACAAGCAACAAATAGGTGAGACTTAAAATTTAAACCTTTGACATTTGGCAGGGAGGGAGGGAAATACTGACAAAATGAAAACCATTATCATCAGATCACGTGTCTTTCGCGTGCAAGGAAGGAAAAAGTAATTCTCTAACCAGCGCTAATTGCTGATGTGTGAAAAAGGAGGGATTTCCCTGTCCTCCAGCTGGAGAGCGAGGGGTGCAGAGGCAGCACAGCCAGAGATTGATGATGGCAGATCCTGGTCCTGCGCGTGGCCAGTTGATCACGGCCCCACAGCAGCCCCCTCCCCGTCCCCACCCCCGACCGTGCGCGGCTGCCACTAATGCGGACAAACATAGAGAACTGGAAGGAAAAGGGCTGATGCTGCCGAGTGCGGTGGTTAGAGCCTGCTCACATCTGGACACTGCCCTTTGTTCCAGGGACATCTGGAGCTGGGTGTGACCAAGAGGCCACATCTGGATTGCCCCATTGGTATCACATGGCTGCACACCGTAGGAAGTCAGGCAGGATCGATAAAACCCTGATTTTTTTCTTCTCATCCCTTCCATAGGAGGAACCTCTGGCAGCCAACGCAACCACTTCCGCGCTTCGCTTGTCACCACTTCAGGGTTACAGACGTGGAAACCAACCATAGGTGTTAGACACGAGGGAGGCTCAGGGCAGCCCTCGCAGCGGGAGGAACCGCTCACCAGCCCACACCCTGATGGCAGCTTCAGCCCCGGGCCGGGCAGAAAACAAGCACAGGAAGGGGAAAATCTGAAGATATAACGAGGCCGCCGATTTCTAACACGCGAAACCTCCTCCCTTGTGCGTGGCATCCCACTGCAGTGCAGTACTGTGGTTAACGCGGGTGTTTCCTCCCGTTCGGAGGGACATGGACACGGATGCACAAACACAGCGCTCCTCACACCTCTCACCACGATGCAATTTGTGCTTCTCCATCAAGAAATCCTCTGGCAGGCTTCTCCTCTGGCAGCACTTCCCGCTCACCTGGGGCACAGAAGGCAGCACCGCAGCCAGAGAACACAGCTGGACATCAAAAAAGTGGAGTGTTGTTGGACCAAAGCAGCACTTGCACATCCGATACTGTCCTCCACACCTTTACAACCGTTCCAGCTGTGCACCAGATGTGATGACGGGTGTGGCACCGGTGCTGAGCCAGCCCCAGAGCTCAGGATCTGTGCAAAGAGAGGGAGAGGACAGCAGAACAGAAACAGTAGACCATTTTCAGGTTTAACTCAACACAGTAAGACGTGAGTTCTGGGTAGATTTGGGAGATTTTACCCAGGAAAAAATGGCATTTCGGGAAGTTCTGTGAAGGCTTGGTTCACACTACGGTCCAAGCTAATCGATGCAGCCATCACTAAGCGAAAGGGGTTTGGCAGGAAGAAGCAAAAACGGAGACAACAAAACCCTACTTGATGTCTGGGAAGTGGAGCTCAGCTCCCCGCTCTGCCGCAGCCTTCCTGCACGGGGTGGGGAATCGGGAAAAAAAAATCCAGCCCTCCTCAGCAGGGCACTGGGACTGTGCCTGCACCGGCGAGCCAGGGCCGCTCGGGTGCGAGGAGAAGCCGGGGTGGAGGCACTTGGTCCACTTCTTGGTAGGGGTTTGAGGACTCAGGTTGAGTTTGGGCACAGGATTTTGTTAGCTGCTATTCTACCCACGCCCAGCCCTCACACATCACAACTGTGAAGACTTTTGATGTCTGAAAAAAAGAAAAACAAGAATCAAGCAAGCTTTATTCATCCTAGAGCGTTGCTATTTGAGTAGTTTGTTTGAGGTCAAGGAGTTGTCAAACCTCCCCAGTTCCCTCTGATGTTTTAGCACACTTATCAGGTATGAGTAACGCTACGTGCGAGAAATGAAAGATTGTGGTCTTCAGAAGAACCGATATCAGAAAGCCAGCCTAAAGATGAATAGCTTAGCGCATTCACACTTCTCCAGTTGCGTTTACTACATCATATTTACAGGCTAATGTAAGGATGTATACTTTCTTTTTCTCTTCTTTTTTTCTGCATAGTTGAGCACGAATTTAAAAGATTGAGTATCTGATAAGAGAAAGGTACTGACTCCCACGCACTCAAGATACTTCTAATAATCACTTCATCTGAACACGCTGCTAGCGTTATTGCACGTATTGCTAGCGTTATTGCACGTACGAGGATAGTTGGCATTAGGAATTCAGACAGCAAATCCCAGTGTTTTGCCTGAAATGGAGGTAGATTGCACAACCTGCTTTGTCCTTTTGCAAGCCTCATGATGAAGCTGCAGTTAAGGTGACACAGGAGGCTGAAGATCACCCCAGGTGATGGCCAGCAGGTATCTCAAGATCATTTCTCCACCTATATTTCAGCCTGACCTTGCTGTGCAAGGATGGGCAGACCTGGCAGACATTTTAAAGTTTATCATCCCTAAACCCCCATAGAACAAATCAGGTCAAGAAGCCCCTGGTCATGCACATCTCCACCACAGGCCTTAGTCCCCTGGACACCCAAGCCCACAAGCACCAAGGCAGCGTGTTGCCCAGCTCACCGTGCACTCAGCTGTTACTGAGGCTCTGACCAGCAGTTTCTGCCAATTCCGACTCAAAGTGCTACAGGTGAGCATGAAAAAACCTGCATGTTCTCCTGGGGGTATTCCATAAACAATCTCTAATACTCTTCCAGTCAAATCCAGCTTTTCAAAATACTTGTCCATGTTTGCCCAGACGGTGCCCAAACAGCAGCGGGGTGGATAAGCTAGGAAGAGAACTGGGACCAGTTTGTAGAACTGGTAAGACGTGCAAAGCACGGTCAGGGGATTCACACACAGGGCTGCCTGCCAGAAGCACAGAGACAGAGCACTGCAGGAGAGCGCGTAGGGAAGGGACCTGGGTGTAAAGATAAGAGCAAGGTTCAGTAGGAAAGAAACTGAGGTACAACCCAGGCAGCTTGGAGCGCAGCCGGCAGCTCATGCGAGGAGCTCCGCTCGTGCAGCTGATAAGGCTGGCAAGAGATAAGGGTCAGAAACGTTCTTGCTGCCTGCGGTCACTCAGTCTAGCCCCACGCGATCTCTCTGCATAGGAAACAACAAAACCCAGCCCTAACTCCAGTGTCCAGAACATGCAACTCACCATAAGCATCACTATGAACGCAGAGAAGTGATGTTGCATCCTCTTTCCCCACTCTTGCCCAGTTGACCACCGCTAACCTGGATGCCAGCACCTCCCCACAGCCCCCCAGGCACTGGGCATCAGCCCCTGACTGGCATTCCTAAAGAAACTGAGCCCTTGGCCCTCGGGGGAGGTTGCAAACCAGCTACACCTGTGCGAGCTGGAGCTGCAGGCACTGGCTGGGGAGGTCACCTGGGATCCTGGATGGTGGAAATGCCAGCCAGCAACATGATGATTCTCCTCTTTTCCACAATAAAAAACCCAGCCCACTTATCTAGAAATAACCTTCGAATACTGGCACAAGGTGAAATTAGAAGAATCCTATAGGATAGGAATGGGGGAATGCAGTTGGAGTCTGAGTTGCCCGTGGTCTCCTATGGGAGCGGAAGACACGACGCAATGCAGGGAGCAGTTCATTTCGATTAATACTGCTAGTTGTGTATGGTTTGGAATTTTCCCTTCTAATTATTTTATAATGATGGAAATATAGCCAAGATTATATTTAAAATAGGTTTTTGAAACGGCGTTGCCCTTACAGGCACACCCATACAGTCTGTCGGGCAACAGGGTACTCTGAGTGCAGCATCTGTTTCCAGAAGTCATTGCTAACTTTTCCTACATCAGTAATGATTCAGTTTTGGTCCTTAGCCTAAGCTAAAGGTCATCATTAACTCATGCTTTTAAGGGGAAGACTCTGTAGTCATCTCTCCATCTAACAGCACAAAGGTGTGAAAAATAGTGCCTGAAATGTGTGAGGTTTGTTGGGGTTTTTTGGAGTATGCAGTGGCTGGCAGCAGAGAAATTTTATTTTCAGAGACACGGGGATGTAGAAGCATTTGGATCAGGCTTCAGCTCCATCCAGCCTTGCAGCTTTTCTCCAAAGCTAGGGGAGGCTTAGCCAAAACCTCCGCGAGCAGCGGCAGCGTCGCATTCCCTCCCGGCTCCCCGGGCTGGGCCACCACTCCGTGTCCATTTGCTCCTGACAGACTAATCCTTCCTGAAACAGCCTCATGGCTTTTTGGCCTTATTTATATCCACAACATCCTGTGGTAACAAGCTGCATGGTTTAACCATGTGCTGCGTGAAAAAATACTTACTCCTGCTTTTTTTTTGAAGCTTCTGCCCACTTCACTCAGTGCCAGCTTGTCGTGCGTGATGCGCACCAGCAATTTTTCCCCGTTCAAATTCTGCAGCTCTCCCATGATGTATATTTAGATACCTGTAGCACATCCCTCTCTTCCCAACTCAGAATCCCAGCTCCGTACCAGAGCCATTCTGCATCTCTGCTCGCTGCCATCGTCCTCTCTTTGCTGCCTCTCCCCAGAGGCCAGAGGAGCAGAATGGCAAAGGGCGTTGGAGATGTGAGTTCAGCAGGACAGCAGAGCTGCCTCAGGGAGTGCCAGCTGCCACTCACCACTTACAACATGGTTTGTGAATTTGTATTTATCATCAGCAGGTCGAGGGAGGTGATCCTGCCCTCTACTCTGCTCTTGTGTGACCTCACCCGGAATACTGTTGGACTAGATGACTAGGGGGGTTGGACTAGACGACCTTTAAAGGTCCCTTCCAACCCAAATCATTCTATGATTCTATGATTATTTTGTATTTATCATCGTTGAACTGCCCCTGCAGTCTGTGAGCATCACAGTCCTTTTCAGCTTTTACCAGCCTGAATAACTTTATAAAGCCAGCATCTTTTTCACCATTTCACTCTTTCCAGCTTTTTCTTAACCACTTACTATAGGTGTTGACTAGAAAAGATGCCACCACGGTGCCTCTCAGATTAACACCTAAGCTGTATTTCCTGGCATCTGTCTGGGGCTTTTGAGCACTTTCCATTACAATCAGCAAAGGTGTCATTTGAAAATTTTGTAGCAAAATGGCTACAATTTTTAATTTGAGAAAAATGTACTGATCGGTAAGGCTGGAGGTGTGGAGAGGGGGAAAGCTTGCGTTTAAAATACACATTGAAACAAGATCAGGAGTCAGAAAGCCAGGCTCACCTGTGACTGACAAAAGAATTAAGCTCTGGATGCAAAAGAAGCATCGTGAAATGTTTAAATACTGCAACCTGCTTCCCATCCGCTGCAAGGAGGGGAATGCCGCGGTCCCGGGCTCCCTCCCCAGCCCTCAGCACCCCAATTCCTGGCCACGGGTCCTGGGCTGGGACCATGGTCGTGCTGCCAGCCCCAGCACAGGGTGAGGGAGAGCTGCGGCGCGGGATGGGCTGGGCTCCGGGGGGATACCGGGTGCTCTGGGTGCGAGGGTGATCCCTCAGGCTCACGAGGTGCTGAAGCTGCCCCACCTCTCAGCCCTGTTCCTGCCCCAAAAAGCTGCCAGCCTGCACCCAGGACTCAGGAATGATGCAAAATTGTGCATGGAGGCATGGAGTGAGCGGCCACGGGCAGGGGGCTGCTCTCCTGTCAGCTGTCACAGCGAGAAAAGCTACATTTTCTATTTCAGAAATAAAACATCTGCGCCTGAGGGAGCTGCAAAATGCTGGAAGTGCGCAGTGCACAGCCCAGTTTAACAGCTCCTGCCTTCAAATGTCCTGCCCCACGTAATTTCTAAATTTCACCTCTGCCTTATGAATAAACATCACCAAGTGGTGCCGATAAACACAGGCTGGATTTGCCAGTGTAAATAATAACGATATTAAATCTGCGGCATTGGTTCACATGTTTAACCAGGGGCTGAATCAACAGTATAATCTTAAACACCTGAATTAGGCTCTTGCTTTTGATCTTTCTGTTCTGGCCAACACATGAAAAAATACCAGAATAGCTTTCCAAAGATACACAGGCAAGAGATATCTTCCTTGCCTCCTCCTCTTAGGACACACAGAGAGATTTTTTTATCGTATAACACTCACCTCAGTAATTAACCAGGTTCAAAACTACCTGAGATTCCTTTGGAACAAAGACTGGTTAATGAATTAACTTCTAAGCCCAGGCAAGCCTTGCAGTGGTCATCACCTGAAACAATTAGTACAATAATGGCTCTTATTTGAAGGTGTTATTAAATGTGCAACTGGGGGACGTGATAATCGATGGGGATGGCTGGATCTCCCCGGGGTACCAGCAGGAAATTTTCTAGGACAAGGCAGCAAAGGAAAAATGCAGGGGAAACACCTTCCCCACCTCCATCTCCTCCAGGCTCTGGAGGGCAGGAAAAGCGAAACCTGGAGCTCTCCAGAAACAGAGGTGGAGGAACTGTAAGAAGGTGTGAGATGAGCCAGGTGTCGGGCCAGGGCTGGCTTCTTTCACACCCTTTCATGTTCTCCTTCCACCCCCCTCCGCAGGGGCCCGGCAGCTTACACCGCATGAACCCTGGCTCCAGGTTTGGCCCTCGGTTTGTGCAACAGCAGGGACACAATAAACAGAAAGCCTTACTCATTTCTGCATCATCTTCAGATCAACCGTGCCTGCTCCTCACAAAAAGTCACCTTTGGGCACCCGCGGGTTAACATCTCTCAGGGTGGTCCCTGGTCTGGGAGGAACAGCAGGTCCTGGGGGCTACGTCCTTCCCCACGAGCACCAACCCCGTCCTACACAGACCCTGTCCTACACAGCGGGGTGAGCCGACCTGTCCCCAGTTCTGCCACCACCTCACATCGCTACCGTCGCTTCACTGCACCCTGAAACGGCCCAGAGAAGGGCCCTGCACAGCAGGGAAAAAAGCTGGTCCAGCAGTGCCGGGGAAGGGTAGGAGTAAGGGGGAGGTAATTTCTTCTAGCAAAATCATTTCTAAGCTGCCTTCTTGCTATGGGCTGTCCCTACCTGTTCTGAGGAGAAGAGAGGACAGGGGGAATAGGGCAGGAAATTGAATCACTTGTGGTTTCTTTTAATCTGAAAGCATCACTGCATCAAGTTTCACACCTGAAGAGTGGTTGCAGCGCTCTGGTTTCCCTTCATGCCAGCGAGTACAGGAGAGCCGCCCGCCTCGTGCTGCAGCCCGGGGGCTCCAGCCTCGGTGGCCGCGAGCGTGAAGTCTGCCCGTTGCTCTGCGCTGATCTCGGCACGAAAGTGCCAGAGACGGGCAGTCAGCAGGGCTGACCCTCGTGGGGTGTCTCTGTAAGTGGTGGTGAGCTGTGTCAGCCCCACACCAACCCCTCTGCAGGAGGATTCCACAGTGGAGAGAAATCCTGCAGAATCCTGCTGTGTCCTATGTCCTGCTGTGAGCACACAGACACAGACAGGGGGAAAATACATTTACAGACACAGAAATCAGGAAAATATGTGCCCCATAGCCTGCTTAATCTGTGTCCTTCATCACAGCTACCTGTGCTCCACGGGATATATTTATCACGCTGGCTGTTCCTGAGGAGGAAAGTTCGGTGAAGATAGAGTGTCAACAGACAGGCCAATACACCTCTGACAGCTTCTGGAAACAGAGTTTTATTAGGCACAACACGTTGATACACCTCCACAGCTCAGCTGCCCCTATGTACAGCTCACAGTAAGGGCCCTCTTTTTTTTTTTTTCTGAGGGATTATTACATCCCATGTCAGGGAGCATGGCTTGTCCTTTTACACCATCTTCTTCCTGGTGCCTTTCTTCATTAGCTATAAAATTATTTCTGGAAAAATACTCTTGGTGATTGTCCTTATTCTTCAGAGTCTGAGATGTCAGTGAGAACACCGTAACGGGAAAAGGAACAGGCTGGTCCTGTGAGCAGCAGAACTGGCGAAGCAGAGACTCAGAGCAAGGATCTGAGCTGGGAGGCTGAGCTCTCACTGTCATCCCTGGTTTCCAGGCTGCGCAGGCAACGCCGTGTTTCTATCAGCACGGACATGGGAGGTGAAAACATACGGTTGGGTCAGAGGAGAACAATTTGAAGTTGTACATTCTCTTTGAGATCTGTCTTCTTCCATCAGATCAGGATGGTTTTGTCCAACATGTCAAAAAATGTTTAGGGCAGACAGACACAGAAACATTAGAACTGCATTAGCCTGCTTTCCTTCTGAAAAAAAAAGACAAAACATGAACGGAGCACAGAGGACAAGAAGTTACAGGTATACTTGGAATACATCTCTGAGAACTATCTTTGGCTTGTAAACCGAGGTGACTGAGGAACAGCATAAAGTAGGCTTTAGGGACCTTCATGAGGCTACTGCTCGCTGAGGCTCAGCTGGCTTTCAGCCCAACGTAGCTACAGCTCAAGATGCCTCCAGCCTCACGCTAAGCCCTGAGCGACGTGGTCGGCTGGGTTCAAGTTCTCCAGCTGTATTGCACCAACTGCGCGCTCACTGCCACGGCTGCAGCGCAGGCTTTCCCAAAGGCTGAGCAGTCGGAAGGTAGGATGGACAGGGAAAGTGTCCAAGCAGACACCCCAAAGAAGACATACAGTATACGCAGCACGCGCAGAGGCAAAAATGCATTAAAAAGGGGAAAGGGGCCGAACCCAAATGCAGTAGACAAAATCAAAGTCTGGAGATCTGGAACAGACCAGTCTCTTGACACACGGGATGGAAATCCCGGTCACCAGGAGCAGCTAAAACCAATGTGCAGATGATGCTAGAGATGTCTTAACACAGAGCTCCTTGAATGCTTGGGGATGGAGCAGAAGCACCGCATGAGAACCAAGTAACAGCCTGCCCAGCCTGAGAGCAGGTTTCCAACACCAATGCTTTGCTGAAGCTTCCCAGCACATCTCACTGTACAAATTCGGTTGGGAGGGAGCACTCAGTGCAGCCCAGCTGACATGGGTGAAGCCTCGGGAGGGGAGTGAGCTGGTAGCGTTCTATCCGTAAGGGGGACCCACCTGCAGAACATGTTGGGACATCTTGGGGGTTGGACTAGATGACCTTTGAAGGTCCCTTCCAACCCCAACCATTCTATGATCTCTCTCCCTGCCCTGGGCACCATACACTTCGAAGTCTCCTCCCTCCTTCGCAGAGGGATGGAAATCAGTGCCTCCATGTCCAGGAGATCTCTGAAGGACCAACGTGGCCTTTACTGTTTTTGCAAAGTCCAGCCTACTCTGTTCGGTGTCTGCAGCTCATCCAGCGGTGCTGCACTCTGTGACAGCCGGGACCCAAAAGGCTACAGCTACGAGTATTACATTCCTCTCTGATTTCTGAGGGCTGCAAATACGCCAGGCACTGGAACTCAAGAGAAACCCTTCAGTGCTGGGTCTCCAGTTCAGTCTCTCCAGCTTTCACAGTTTGATAAATAGAAATAATCGATGAGTGCATCCAGTGTGAGTCCAGCATTGGGTCAGTCGAGATTTATCTTGATTAAAATAAGCAGCCAGATGTTAACCGAGTTGCTCACTTGCATTTAAAGCTGGTAAAATAATTTCAAAATGCTATAAAAACCTAAAATGCTGAAATGCTTTTTACCCAGTTAATTAACAATTTTTGTATAAACTTTTTGCTTATTTTTTTTAATTTTATAAGTGATTCATTTCCAAAAAAAAGGAAATGGTTCAGCCAACTCAGCTAAAGGTTTTTCCAAATACAGAAATATTCTTTCTGAAAATGCCTTATTTAAAAAGAAGGAATTAAAACTAAAAATACGTTTTGCGTTTCAGTAAAAAACAAATACTTACTCCTCCAAAATAATAATTGCAAAGATAAAGAAAACTATCTTCTGGAGCACTGTGACTGGTCAAAGAGAAAAGGAGTTCATTCTCTCTGAAGATAAATTATGATAGACCGGGAATAAAACGGACTAGGTTCTGCTCTCATTTCATGTAAATCCACTGCCTTTTTGCCACTCTCCCTTTTTCTTACTCCAGACAGCTGGGAGGTCTGAAACTGTTTCCATTAACAGTTTCCCATGTCAAGCAATTAAGATGTCAGGCACATTCGTGAGGATGAAGGTGATGATGAAGCAAAGGCAATTAAAACAGTTGCCACCCTAAGCTGCTGTAGTTGTGTTTACGTGGTGTGGACACCACCTCCACTGTCTTAGACTCTGGTGCCTTCAAACCTCAAATTTGAGCTTGATTTGTGAGCAGAGCAGCCAGGTGAAACTCAGACCTACTCACACTGCGACGGTGGGGTCTGGCAAGTCTCACCCAGCAGGATGGACATCACGGCCAGCTGCAGTTGTGCTGCAGTGACACAACCCAGCCCTACAAACTCCCTTACCATTTATGCAAAGCAGAGAAAATTACTTCCCTCTTTGAAGCATAAGACATTTCCCCCCCACCCCCTCCTTCCAAACCCTTCCTGTCTTTGGAAAGTCTTGCATTAGTCCCACAGCAGGCCGTTCCTCTGCTGCCTCAGTGGGAGTCTAGGCCACTGTCCTCCAAATTGGTGAGGGCTTTGGTCTTAATCCGGAGCTTGTGAGGTAGGGCAGCACAGCTTCGGCCCTTCAGATGATCTTCTGAAGGGCAGGGCAGGCTGCATGGGGGTAGAGGAGAAGTTTTGGGCACTTGTTGCTCATCATCTTCATCTGAGACAGTTGTGGTGCTTTCTTTGCTCACCTCAGCTGGACATGGGGAAGGGCACAAGAAGCAGGCACTGCCTGACAAAGGCAAATGGAAAGGATATTTGTCCGGGCAGTGGTAATTGAGGAATGGAGAGCAGACTGTGGATTCAAAGGCTGCATCAAGCCTCTTTGGCTGCTGAAGGCCAGGTGTGTCCATGGGAGCTGGCTTTGAGTCACAGCCGAGGATGTTTCTGGATGGGCCAAAGGTTTTGCAGGAAAAGTCAGGTGGCTCCAGCACCTTCGGCACAAAGCTCTTTGTTGTGAAGAAGCAGGACTCCCCAGCAAAGGGCTCAGCCTCAAGGAGTGGGGAGGCCGCTCTGTGCCCTCTGAAATAAACTCCCAGGAAGTCCTGGAGGGAGCAGCCCTGGTAGGTGCTGGTGTCTGGGCTGCTGATGAGCCCGAAGCGCAGCTTCAGAGACAGCAGCTCTGCCCTGAGGATGGCATTCTCCTCGCTGAGAGCGGCCAACTGGCTCTCCATGGCGAAGTCATTGAGGCGCCTCTTCTCCCGTGAGCGCTTGGCTGCCTCATTGTTCTTGCGCCTCTTCTCCCAGTACATGTTGTCCTTCTTCTCATCCGGCATAAACTCCCGCTTGCGCCGGGAGGGACCACTCACCTTGCCGTGGAGGAGCTTAGCCTTGCTCTGCTGAAGCGCAAGCTCACTGATGGTGCTCAGCGGTGCCACGAAGTTTTCCATGGTCATGAATACGGCCAGGGTTCTGCCAGAATTAGAACACAGAACTATTACCACTAAAGGTGCGATTAATTAATACAAACAAATAAATTAAGACAGCCACGTGATGGATTTATCTCTGTTGCAGTCACACCACGAGCACTGAGCACAGCACTGTATGCGCTCCAAACCCAAGGACAGCTTTCCTCAGCTCCTCGTGTCACTCTGCAGCCACGTCTTCAGGATACTGTCAGCACATCGATGCACTCGCATCTCACCGGTGTCTGCAAAGTTCATCAAGGGGTACCAAAAAGATGCGTATGACTGAGCAGAGCTAACAAGGACATATTTTGCCAACTCAGCGAGCAATCACAAACACTTTGCCTAACTAACTTTAATCAGGATAACAAGAATTGCTCTCACATACTACTTATCTCCCACTGATCTCAAACTGCCTTGCAAAGGAAGTAAGTCTCATTGCCCCTGTTCTACAGATAAGGAAGGCACAGGGAGAAGAACTGATTTACCTCAGTCACATAACTCACGTTAACAGCTGAAGCAGGATTATACCTGCCACATCTACCCAGTCGCCATTGTTCCCTAAACCCCCTGATCCCACCCTGGAAAGCTGGATGTGATGGTGTTTGTGATTTTGAAAGGCCTGTAAGCAAGTGTGGATGAACGCTATTAAAGTGCCATCACTACAAAAGTGCACCAAGTGTTGTCACAGAAGCGTCCATCTGAAGACAACGACCACGGTACATTCCTGACTACGGGGAGAAGCTAGCAGAGACTAATGATACAGCCTAAGTTGTGAATTAAATTAATAAGAGATCACACTCCAGACATCCCCATCTAAGCTACAGGCTTCCTGTAACACAGCGATCTTCCAGGAAAACCACATCAGCCCTCCTGCCTCTGGGCAAACTGGGAGGGATTGTGCTGGTCTAGTGTGAGTGTCTAGAAGTATGCACGTGGTCACACCAGACACCCTCTATACTTCACAGAGACCTAGTGAGGGAGCTTAGCATGACATATATCTTACTCTGCAGTAGTCACATTTGATCATCTGAGCTCCCTGGACTGTTGTCTATTGACTGCAAGAAAGCCCAGAGTGACTAACTCCGATTTAGACCTTGCAGGTCTCGGGTCTGATAAGAGGAATCACATCTTGTGAGCCTAACTTAGGTTTTGGGAAACTAATATGTAGAGTCAAGAGGAGACAGCTTTGTGATAACAGCTCTACAGGATGGATAGGGAAGGAGCAGAGAAAGGATTCCTCTCAGAAATGCTTCACTGTCAGATTGCTCGGGACCTAGGTCCCATCTAACAGAAAGCTGGGCTACAGGGAGCAGCCAGCACTGAGCCTGATAAACCATCATCTCTACAGGATTACCCTAAAATGGTAAAGAAGGGCATGATTGTTTCACTTTGATTAGCAACTAATGCACTGAAGCTTTGGTATTTGCCATGTTTCAATCCCACAGCCCTTCATTTTAGCCTCACGACGACATGACTGTTGGGATCTACAAAGACCAACGCACAAATAGCGGTCGGGACGTCCTCCACACTGCCTCGTGGGCTGCAGCACACTTCACCAGCACTGCAACGCACTCATGGCTCACCGTGTAGCTAGAATAGTACCTGCTCATATAACTGCAAAGTGCTTGTCTGAGTCACGGGGACAACATGGCCAAGGCTCCTGGCAGGGCTGGTGTTAGGGGGAGGAGGGCTAGCTGATATTTTCAGCTGAAAACCTGTCATTCCCCATCTCCAAGAAAAAAAAAATGTTTCAGGCTGAAAATTGCCCAAACTCAGAGGCAATAAAATCGATAACATCCAAAAGCCCAGCATTATTCACCGGTTTTAGCCAAAAACATTCAGTTTGAGCATTTTCATCTTTCAAACAGCTATTCAGAAATCAAATTAAAAGGAGATATTCAGTCAGACTCCTTCAGAAAGCCTGGGCTGTGTATGTTCATGCAGTCAGACGCTGTGAACTTGTGAAAATCTGGCATGTGACCTTTCTGAAAATCAGCACAGCTAATAATCAGCATGACTAATAGCCAACATTCTTGCTAAATCAATTTATTGCATGAGTGACACAAATTACTCTTTTCTTGATGACTGATAACCATCTAGAAGCAAAAGGGGAAGATACAGTTCAAAATAATTCAGGACATCACTTTGGGCAAGACTGTACGTCCCTCTGAGCATAGAAGGGCACAAGTTCAACGAGGGACATACAGGAGCAGAAATGATAAAGAGCTATGTTTGCGTGCCCCACTTGCTCTTCAACACTAATCAAAAGAGCTCACACATCTGTGGAAAAAGAAAGGATCTCTAAACATTGCCCAGTTGTAATTTGCAGCTAGAGGTTTCGAAAATTTGCAGTGTTCTTTACTTTCCAAGTTTCATGTCAAAGACCCTGTTTGAATGGTCTAGTTGTCCAAGAGCTACTGGTGATTTCTTAAGAATCCAACCCATGAATCATAAAGAGGACAAAATCTGGAAGTAAAGTACTCTGTTTTCTTGCATAGCTCTTTCTGAAAATCAGAAATCTTTAAGGTATCTCAGCTAGCATCCAACAAATAAGGCATAAAAGATCACTAGAGGATTTTGAAAATCAAATGATGTGAGAATGTATGTGAGTTCCATCATATCGTACAGCAGAAATGTGAACACTGAGCCTAAAAATGCAAATCTTCTGTAGAAGCTATTTGATTAAAAATTCTGCTTCTTGCAGACGAAATAGCAGCTACTTATTTTTACAGATTTAGAGACCTTCAGTACTGGCAGGTTGTCATCAGCTGTGACCTCTGCACAATGCAGGCCTGCAAAACAGACAAATCCCCATCTATTTGCTGTCCGACTTCATTCCGCATGACCAGAGTTTTATCTTGGTTTACACCGCGACAAGTTCCAGGAAAGTATTCTCTGTCTAAATCAGTGTGATTTTTGTACTTAAATACATTTGGAATGCATTTATTTTAAAGTAGTAATAAGTCTTCAAGATCTCAAACAGCACGCAGAGGTTCTGAGAGTAACTGAAGACCAAAACAAAGAATGTCCTTTAGCACAAATATGTTTGGGGTAATTCCTCTGGCTTTTGATTATAACTACTTCTGATCTCAAATCATCAAAGGGAGAATTTCAGTGAGTGTACCTGTGGTTTCTGACAGCGTCAAGAGGCAGAAATATGCTATTGTTTCAGGGCTTAATCACTTACCAGGAATTTTTCAGGTTAGTATTTGACGTGACTTCTTTGTTGAATGAGTCAAAGATCAACAGGTGGTTTTTTCACTGTTGATGCTCATCATCCACATCGGGTTGTTTGTTTTCTCCCTGTCCTTCTCTTGCTCCGGGTGCCTGTCATAAGGAGAACCTGTAAGAAATTGTAAGAAATTTCCAGATTACTGTAACCAACAATTTTCTGTCCAATATAGCTGGGAAGCACAGGAAAAGGGACCCAAAACAGGCATTTGTGAGACAGAACAGAAAAGTAATTACGAGCCTGAATTCTTCCTTCCTGTAAACTCATTTCAGCACATTTGTTTAGCCTTTGACATATTTGTTCGACTCCTCACACTCCAACCCATTGTGCCAAGGTGGGAATTTCCTTTAGACCCCAACTTAACGCTGCGTGATTTGAAGCAGAGGGACATAAAATGGTGCAAAGTGAGGGTTGAGTCCAGAAGAGGCAGGAGTCAAACCAGAGGGAGGGCACAATTACTGTGTCCAATTCTGGAGCCTCCAATATCAGAAGGATGTGAACCTGTTGAAGAGGGTCCAGAGGAGGCCATGCAGACGATGAGAGGGCTGGAGCCCCTCTGCTGTGAGGCCAGGCTGAGAGAGCTGGGGCTGTTCAGCCTGGAGAAGAGGAGGCTCCGGGGAGACCTGAGAGCGGCTCCCAGTGCCCAGAGGGGGCTGCAGGAAAGGTGGGGAGAGACTCTTCAGCAGGGCCTGGTGTGACAGGGCAAGGGGTAACAGTTTCAAAATAGAGGGAGGTAGATTTAGATTGGATATTAGGAAAAAAAATTTTATGCTGAGGGTGGTGGCACACTGTCCCAGGTTGCCTAGAGAGGTGGTGGATGCCCCATCCCTGAAAACGTTCCAGGCCAGGTTGGCTGGGGCTCTGAGCAACCTGATCTAGTCGACGATGTCCCTTCTCCTTGCAGGAGGGTTGCACTAGATGGCCTTTGAAGGTCCCTTCCAACCCAAACCATTCTACGATTCTATGAATTACACTTACTTGGAGGTGGGGAAGGTTTGGAAGGAGGTTGGGTGTGAAGTGGGAGAGAGGGAAAGTTCTTAATGGAGGGAGGATCTGGCCTTTTAAGGGCAAGGAATGAAGATTTAGCTGGGCCAATATGTGAAAGCATCAAGTTTGAGGCCACAGAGTCTAAACTCTACCTGTTATTTATATCTGCAGCCCACAAAGTCGCACAAACACCCACATGACATTTCTCTTTGGCCTCTTCATGGGTGCAGACTCTAGCAATCAAGTGCACAAGGTGACACAGCTTGTACTCGCAAGGACGAGTGGAAACATCATTATTAGTAACAACAGTAGAACCTTTTTGGTCAAGGACATTATGCAATCAATATTTCCTAAGGTGCACCGGTGTCTGCTGTTTCTGCAGCTATAAATGTAGAAGACAATTCTAATGTCTTGCCCGAACACCAGCCACGTTCTGTATTATCTGCATCCTGAACATTAGAGAAACCACCAAAACCATTGCAAAATGATGGTGTTCCTTCATTTTTCACCTCGGATTTGACTACAGCTGCTAGTTCTGTTCAGACAGAGCATCCTTCTGAAGCCCTGCTTCTCTACAGAGAGCAGCCTCTGAACTTTGCCAGTCTCTTACCTTTCCGAGCAGGCAGAAAGCAAACCACGTTTTTACGTAAATACGTGAAGATATGCACTAAAAACTATCCTTACCACTTCTACAATGCATCTGATCAGCTGCGAAGGGCTAGATTTGTTCTAGTTTAACGCCAACACTAAAGTGTTTACACCTCTGTGAAAACGAGGACGTGTCATACCGAGGTTTTTGTACATGCACTCTATCTGCTTGGTCAAAAGATCCTTATTTCTGGTAAAACAGCTTTCCTGCCACTAACAGAAAGCCATGTTAGGGCTCAGACTTCAGAGTTTTGGTTCAGACCTATCTCTCCTTCTTTCTGTTATCTCCACTTTGAGCCGCAGATCAGAGCAGATTCTGATGAATTGTACTTTCCAGCAGGTTGTACAAAGCCCTCCAGCAAAAGCCTTCTATCTAACAGGAACTGATTCACTGCAGATCTATCAGACAATATACACTTTTCTTTAATCAAAACACGCCGCCTCACAAAACAGCTGGTGAATCTCGCTTTTCTGTGATCATAAGTCAAGCCCTCAACCCTTCGATCGCTTTGTTCTTTTTCACAAGGCATTAGAGTAGATCCTGTGAAGGACAATCAGAACAGTTGTAGATTCAGAACAGTTTCTGTATACAGAAACGCTAACTCATTATTTCTCAAGAAAAAAAGAACGTGCGTTGGAATTATCAGGCAGTGGATTTCAAAGAAACAAAAGGAGGCACATCTTCATGCAACATAAAGTTAAAATTTGGAGTTCGTTGCTTCAGGATATTGTAGTCATCAAAAATAAAAAGGGAATCACAAAAAAAAAAAGATCAGGCAAAAGATCAGGCCAGGTGGACCTTTAATTATTATCATTATTACATCCTAAAATACGGTGTGAGTCTGAGTATCAAATACATTTCCAGCAAGTGGGTTATAGATGCTGAAGAACTGAACCACAGTCATGGGCCTTACCTTTTCTTTGGGCTAGAAGAGAGGACAAAGTGGATTACATATAAAATTCAATCATTTTAATATGGTGGATATCTATATATTATTCTTATCCATTTACTGATTTTTAATGTGTGAATTAAATTTTACTATTTCTCAGTATGACTTCCCTTTCTATAAATTGCATGCTTTTTCTTAAATCTCCACCTCTGTTTATTGCTCCTTATTTATATCACAAATTTATGTCTACAACCACCAATAATGTTTTTGGGTTTGAAGGCTCACTTACAAGCACAGGTGAGAGGAGTATTCTTAACTAAAACTAAAAGAATCAAAATCCAAGCATAAATCTACATTTTAGTTAAAGAGGAAAAATCAATGTAATGTAGAAGTGCATGGAGTGACGTGGAGTATCTTCCTTGTATTCGAGATTTATTTTCTTTGCTCTGTAGTTAAAATGGTTGACTTGTTGAGGTACTCATAGAATCATGGAATGGCTTGGGTTGGAAGGAATCTTAAAGATGATCCAGTTCCAACCTCCCTGCCCTAAGCAGGGACACCTTCCACCAGACCAGGTCGCTCAAAGCCCCGTCCAACCTGGCCTTGAACAGTGCCAGGGATGGGGCATCCACCACCTCTCTGGGCAACCTGTACCACTGCCTTATCACCCTCACAGCGAAAAATTTCTTCCTTATATGTAAATTTCTTTCGGTTTAAAGCCTTTACCCTTTGTCCTATCACTACATGCCCTTGTAAAGAGCCCTCCCTCATTTCCTATCAACCCTCTTTAGGCACTGGGAGCCGCTCTCAGGTCTCGCCGCAGCCTCCTCTTCTCCAGGCTGAACAGCCCCAGCTCTCTCAGCCTGGCCTCACAGCAGAGGGGCTCCTCTCCATCATCTTCGTGGCCTCCTCTGGACTTGCTCCCCATGACACACATGGATTTCAGCACATATTGTATATGTGATTTTCAATATAACTTTAAACAAACAAAGAGAAGAAAGATTCCTATTATTTTTCATAGAACACAATTCCATTACAAAATTAACTACCCTACAGACAATTTTTGGCTAAAACTTTGATTCCCAGCTTCCTTGTCGCACTCGATTCAGCACTCATATACATAAGGGGCAATCCATCGAAATATCGCTGGACCTTGCTTACCTTAATCAAACTGGGAACAGAATTTAGGATTTCAGGAGTTTAAATCACCAAGGAGCTTGAGCCAAGCTGCCCTTGCGTTAGGCTAATAAAAAGGAGCTTGAGAGCTGCCTGGTTTTTTTAACTTATATCATCCTAAACTAAATCAGAACTCAGTCGCTAATCTCCAGCCACTCTAGTACATCGGTATCTAACCCACAGGAGTTATTCAGAATTTACACTGATAAAATGAGATAATAAACAGGCCCCAGTGAGCATGGCATGATTTACAGCAGAAACCTCGGAAAACCCTACCAGGAACACGGTGCCGTACAAACACTGCGCTGCACGCACCTTAGTAAACCAGTTTCAGTCCTCGCTGCTGCTTCTTCAGCTTAGTAATAAGAAAAAAACACCAAAATCTGTGCTTTGGTATTATCTTACAAGACTCTCTAAACCTACTGGCTTATTTAAGATAAAAGGATCTCATTCTCATGACTCATATTCTTAAGTATTTCACGCCTGTGCTAACGCAGCAGTTAACAGGTGTAACCGAAGAATACGGGTTATTAATTTTTTTTTGTTTCTCAATGGGAAATAGCACGGGCTGTTGATCAAAGCAGGCAAAAAAGGAGAAAATTGCGCAGACCCTAAGGACCTGTATATGCCTGAGCTCTGGGACAGCTATTTCTGCGGCTGTTACTGACGGAAGAACAGATAGATTTTCCAAATCAAGCATTTTCACCATTGGCCGGGTTTTCTAGAGTCTGGTTTCCACCGCAGCTTTGCTCTCATTTGGACGCTTGTTTGACAATCAGATTCCAGGACCCTGTAAGGATTCTCTGCAGTGGCTAACTTCTGAAACCTGCCCACAACCACACATGCTGAACACCTGAAAAACAAGTTCTTCTCTACACATTCTGGAGGATATACTGAACTTTCTGGTGTACTAAAATTCTAGGCTCAAAGATATTATATCACTGTCTCTGCAGCTCAATCACAACAGGTTGGTTGTTAGGGGCTTGGAAGAATTAGTTTTGTCTTTTGGTCTTCAGGCGTAAGACTTCAAACCCTGTGAACCTACCCAAAATGGTCAAACCACCTGCCGCACAACTGCGGGGCGTTACAGTCCGTAAGATGGATGAGCCCTCCTCGGTCCCCGTGCTCAAAGCCCACGATGCTGAGGCTGTACTGCTCATGGTAACTAGCCTTCAAACCAGCTCAGGTACTACTGCGTTTGGAACAAACCGACCTCTAAACTTTACCATGGGTCTACAACAGACCATAAGACTGGAAATGTACAGCAAAACCCTAGAACCCCAAAGTTACTCACGATTCTTTGCAAGGGACAGAGCTTTGCACTTCTGAGGAGCAACGAGGTCTTTACGGTTTGCTCTATTCAGCTTGCCTCTGTGCCCAAGAAAGCCGACCCAGTCACACTACGGCTCGATGTAAGATATGTTTTGGTTTTGTTTGGTTTTGTTGGTTTTTTTTTTACTCTGGGAAAGGACTTTAAAGAAACTCTTTTTCTTCCTCTGCTTGATTTCATCATTTGGGTTGAAAGTATTGACTTTTCAGCAGATTGTGTTTGGCAGGGATAGTTTAGTTGAATTCTGAAATACTGGAATCAGAAACACATGCAAAACAACCAAGATCTTGGTATTTTCAGGTAATTTTTGCTTTTTTTTTTTTTTTAATAAACAACTAAAACTTTCTTTAGAAAGCTGACTGTGTCTGAAAACCAGTCTGGGCATTAATGAGTATTTTACAAACATTTTCAGTTGCCTTGTTCCTTCAGTTTCAGCACCTACTCGATGGACCCTGCTCCAGGAACACCTAAAGTGCAAATAACTGAATTGCTCTTTTTCCCCTTGCCGTTTCTTCACTGCACAAAGCAGGGTAGCACCGAGATACCTCAGGTATGATGCAACGATGCCAAGATAGACTGGAATTCCCCCAAGCCAACTCATGCCAACAAGCTCAATTTGGCAACGCTACCATGATCAGACTGCGTTTACTACTGGGGCTGGCTCACCAAGAGCACGCTCAACAAAGTCATAGCGCATAGATCTGCTGAACCAGCCCATACCGTATCAGATCTGCCACACCATTTACAGAAAAACTGTAAATCACACATAAAACCATTATGCTTACACAGCAGCATAGACGGCAGGTATGAACCTGCTAACTCTTGCGCATGTATATTTTAAGTGGCAGCTTTTGGTCTGCGGTGCTAACAGGAACCGGCAAGGTGTGGCTGCGTTTACCTTGGTGTAACTCAGCAGTAAGCCTTTTCCAATCACTAGATCTTCAATCACACAACAGATTGGAGAAGCAGAGAACTAGCCCAGGAACTCACACATCTGGCTGAACCAGTCAAACCACCACATGTGGTGCATGGCAGCTCGTGCGCCGCATGCCGCTGGCAGTACGTGCAGCCCTGCATCCGCTCTCCACCTCTCTCTGCCTACCCAGAGGGATGGAAAATTCCATCTGGTTCATACCGAACCTGACAAAAACTGCTGTCGCAACAGGTTTTTTTTTTTAAAGTGAACATTGATTCATGAAGATAAAGCTCATAATTATCTGAAGATTACCCCAGATGTTACAGTGATGCTTCATCACGAGGAAGAAGTGAGAGGCGGACTAGACCCAAAGGTAAGTCCCTTCCTCTCTGTAGCACAAGCACGTCATTGCAGGCTACAAAATCAATGAGACCTAAGCACATGTTTAAAATTAAGCGGAGACTAAGAGCTTTTTCTGAGACAAGGCCAGAAATGCCAGCTTAAGCAGGGCTGCCGTCAATATTAGCAAATCAGTGGCTTTCCGTCTTGGAAATTAGAAGTCAAGAACCACTGGGAAAAAACTGAACACATTTCTGATCTTTCCTAGATGCAATCATCTGTGGTCTTGAGGCACATAAAATCCCTACTTTAATAACGGAGTGGAGTCATTTGCAAATGACAAAATCCCCCGCTCTGTAGGTGCTGCAAAGATACCGCCGTCACAAAACTCGTAACCATACTTGTAAGAGAACAAACCCTGATAAAAACAAGGATCTCCCCCTACATTTTCAAAATCTATTCCCCAGCAAACATCAGCCATCAGGAAAGACAGTCTTCTCCTGTATTTGATATTCCCGATTCCTTTCTTCATCTTTTCACATATGTTTTAAAACACTCAACCCAAAATATTTTGTTCAGCCAGTAAATCTTCCAGGATCTGTTTCATTCCCCAATCTCCTCCTCACTGTGGGGTCACTTACATCAGCAGTTGCAAATTATTCCTTATTTTGAAAACTGAATTAAGCCCTCAGCTTATCGCTGGGCCATGGAGACACACAGGCGCAGTAGAGCCCCATGGAGTTTTGCTGACACAACAGTGCTGTCACCCTGATTCCAGCCCTACAAAATTACTTTGCTTTAAGTAGACAAACCAAAGCCAAGCCCTCCCACTCCTTCTCCCAGTTTTTTCCACTTCCATAATGCAGGACTCATCATAGCATCCCCTTTACAAGAGTTGTTGCTGAACCTAAATAAAACTCATCTCCTTGCTTACCCTCCCGTTTCAGAATGAGAAGCTGATGATCACAAAATAGAAATCATTCATACTAAACATACAAGATGTATGGAAATATTTAGCAGATCAGGAATGGAGCACATCAAGGACCACAAATTTCTGCAGGCAGCTCCTTTCTCATTGTTTTCTGGCAGGAAAACTCTCATCATAGAATGGTTAGAGTTGGAAGGGACCTTCAAAGGTCATCTAGTCCAACCCCCCCCGCAAGGAGCAGGGACATCCCCGACTAGATCAGGTTGCTCAGAGCCCCATCCAACCAGGGATGGGGGCATCCACCACCTCGCTGGGCAGCCTGGGCCAGTGCTCCACCACCCTCAGCATAAAAATTTTTTTCCTAATATCTGATCTGAATCTCCCTCCCTCTATTTTAAAACCATCACCCCTCATCCTGTCACAGCAGGCCCTGCTGAACAGCCTCTCCCCACCTTTCCTGCAGCCCCCTTTGGGCACTGGGAGGCCGCTCTCAGCTGTCCCCGGAGCCTCCTCTTCTCCAGGCTGAACAGCCCCAGCTCTCCCAGCCTGGCCTCACAGCAGAGGGGCTCCAGCCCTCTGATCATTTTCGTGGCCTCCTCTGGACCCTCTCCAACTGGTCCATGTCCTTCTTACGTTGGGGGTCCAGAACTGGACGCAGAACTCCAGGTGTTGCAGAAGTCCTGTCCAAGGATCTGATGCTCTCTAAAAGCTTTCCTTTTTCTTTTTCAAGGAAGTAAGCCATCGCTACCGGCTTGTCGTGAAGGCTGCCAGGCCTCCTCCACTCAAACCCACGTACAAAGTGTGCTCACTGCAGAGTGTGACCACATTTCCCATTCATTAATAGTTAATATCAAGATTTTCTGTCAGAAGTTTCCCTTTCACTCTGCTATCACAGGAAATAAAAACTTCTGACAATTTTGCAAGGCAGAGTCATGCATCGGCCACTCTGCCCGAGTTCCTATAAAGCACAGAACTGGTGACAAACCCACTTGTATTAAAGATGAAACTCCCCATTTCAGTCCCAAATCATTGAGTTTCTCTGTGCCTAAAGCAACAGAGTGATAATCAGTGCTTTATCAGATTCAAAATACATACATCTGGGTAACTAAAATTAAACACTTATGTAAATTCGCATGGTCCAGTCCTAGAAATATTTTTTCCAGATTCAAACTGATTGCTGCAGTTTCCTTTTTAAATCATCGGAAGAGAAGATAAGGCTCTAAATTAGGACTTGGGTTTTGTCTGAAACTACACTAGAGTCAAATCTGGAGTGCCTCCACTGACGCTGTACAACTTATTCCAGATTTCTGCCAAAGCAGCAGAAATCAGCAGCCAGACTACAATAGTTTTTATGGAAACCAGCAACAGACAATGAGCACCTCTTCAATCCCTTCAGCTATTCCTTGCAATATTTATGTTCATTATACTCTTTCGCTAGATGGAAGCAGTGGAAATTTCTGCTTCAACTGCTCGTCTCCACAAGAAGATAAAGATACTTTTCCTTCTCAACATAAAGCCAACTGCTGCTGTTAACTGCATCTTACCCGATGTTTCTGCTATTCATTGCATCTTCTCTGAATTACCACACAGGTTTGAAAAAGGAGGGAGCTGTGACCTTGGCACAGATTTCAGCTACACATCAGACTACTCAGCAAAGTGCTTTCACCTGCCTGGAGCTCTTAGGTCTGAGATCCCCAGGAGCATAGGACCAGTCCCCAACTCCACGAAGACCGAAACTTGGGGGGCACTTCATTCCCCCCGTTGCCACGGCCACATTGACATGATAGCACAGTGAGAACACATGTCAAACCAGTACTACGCTAGCTAGGAAGCAGAGAACAACACTGCAGCCAGGAGAAACTGAGAGACAAATCACAAGGAGTGAGAAAGAGGAAACAGCAAAACTGGATTGTGCTCTAGAGGCTTGTGTTTGGGTGGAAAAGGGCAGGAATCACAAGGATGAGGCCGGGTCCTTGGGTCCTTGCTTGCAGGTGAACAGATGTTTTGGAGTCGCTCAGACAAAAAATCCTGACGCTTAAGAAGACTTCCATAATATTTCCTGAGAGCATCTGCGAGCCACAGTTACCTCATTAAGTAGGAGTCTCAGCTTTCAATTAGAGAAAAATGTGTTTAGGTCTTGTGGACGCAGAGGATTAAAAATGTAACGTTGTAGAATCTCAAAAACAAGACAAAGAGAAAACTCACCTTCAACAACAACAACAAAACAACCCCACAAACAAACCAAAACCAAACCAAAAGTTCTTCACATTTTGATTTTACCACTCAACATCACTTGAATTTAGCTTGTAAAAACAAGCTGCAAAGAAGACATCTTTTAAAGTTAGAACGGCAATGTTTTCTTGAAATAGCTAATGATTCAGAGTCTCTTTAGTAGAGGACTGCAATTCTGAGACATCCTACAGGATGCCTGGATTTAAAAAGTGGTCTTTTAAAATGACAAACAGAAGTTCAGAGCCTGGAGTCATTAGCCTTTTCTGAAACACTGCCTGCTGTCTGTAGATTATTTCACTCGTGCTGGCATGGAAGTCATCCTACAATTAATTGTTGCAATAATTATTTCTGATAAGCAGAGATGCTAGATATGCTACTGGCATATAGTACACTTATTAACTGTATTTTTCTTCTCACAACAGATCTTTGAATATCCTCAAGAAATTCAGCCTGTCATAAGCCACAGCACAGCAAAGTTCAAATTTAGAGTGGAAAAAATTTACTGTGCCTAGATATTTTAAAAAATTTTAAGTCTTATATTCCATATGATACAGCAAGCACATTTGTCATATGTAGAAACAGGAGATTACAACTTTCTGGTGGGCTCTCGGTGCTCGCTTCTTGGTCTGAGAGAACCCAAGAAATGTCCTTCTCACAGTTGGTTTTTTTTTAATCAATAGAATCGTTATGTACTGTTGCTCTCTCTTTAAATCAAAAGCAGTCCTGACTACTAATTGTTTTCAGTATTATACATGGAAAGGATTTAAAAACAATCATCTTGTTTAAAATGTCCACACTTCATATATAAAGTCGTTTTGGAGAGTGGCTACTTGAATGTTTCGGCTACGCTGACACGACAAGACCTGTCTACAAAGCTTCATTCTCTCTCACTCCGCTAGAAAGAACGCAGCAAACCGGCATTTCACTTTTACCCGATACTCACAATATACTTGATTTTGCATGTTACATCAGTAAGCACAAGGGAAATGCCCATAGTAGTACCAGAAAAGCCACAGAGACAAAATCTGCTCTCAGACATTACCTTTCAAGAGGAAAAGCAAACCTCCCACCCGGGTCCGAATGCTGCCATGAAGGTATCAATCAGCTACACAGAGCTGAAGAAACGGTTTTGCTGAGAATGTAAAAAAAAAAAATAATATACAGAATTGGGTTGCTCTCTGTAAAGCTGCAATTGTCTTCTCATTGTACTGTCGCCATTACTCTTATCCCTCTATTTATTTATGTACCTGAACTCTCTCTTCAGAGGCAGATTGCATCTCATGTTGGAATGTCCTACAAGAGTTCTTTCCACGCCTGAATCGAACAGCTGCAAAACTCTTTCTGTGAGGTCAAGAGAAAACATTTTGGGTTTCTCTCAAATGAAATGTTCCAGGAGAGTTAACCATTTTCTCATGTAAGGAATTGATCAATTTCAATACAAAAATGCCGTTTTGAAATGACATTTTGCTTGGTAAATTTGAAGTAGAAGCTATTCTACTTCCTAAAAACAGGTTCCCTTTTTTCTTAGGCAAAATTAGTTTTAGGTTCACTAAGATGTTGGGGTTTGAATGTAGTTTCTTGCAGAAAATTAATTTGGTTGTAATCTGTGAGGTCTAAAAATACCCAAGGGCTGATTTCCTTTCCTGTTTTTATGGTTGTTAATATACTATCAAACAATTATCCTATACATTATGTTAATTTAAACTTGCTTAAATAAAGAGCACACTTGGTGAAGTGGCTGCTTCTGCTAAATTAATCCACTGCCTAAAATCTGTAATGACAAAAAAATACAAACTTGCAAAAGGAATTGAAACAATCTTCCTCCTATTCTTAAAAATAACCTGTGAAATTCAGGAGCAAAACCCAAAAAGAACACAAATGGGATGTGGCAGTGTAGCGGTAACAATTTCGGGTATCTACAACTTATTTTCTGAAACTGCTTAAGAGATGTGCATATCTAAACTGCACTGAAAATTAATAAACCCTTTAAGTCTGGTGATTGAAAATATGAATTGTCTTATGATGCAAGAAATCCCAGAGCCAAATGGGAATGGAGGTGAGCCAGAGTACCAGGTACAAGGGCTGGGTAGCTGGGAAGAGAAATAGAAATCAAAAGGTCTGGAGGCAATAGCATGAACTATTACAGAAAATTAGAAAAAAAAAATAGAGCTAGTGCTTTTAAGTCCTTTTGTAAACCTCAAAGTGCCCTGGTAAATGCATAAATCCAAGGAGATGTTTCAAATTTGACTTTTAAGGAAAAAAAAAAAGCATATTTTCATTTCTCAGCTAAGTAAGAACATGCCACTGGCACTGAAAGTCAGTGAACGCGAGAGTTCTTCCCACGGGCTTCATTTATTTATTTAACGCCAACTTTTCAGAGAATTTCATTAAAAATCTCCAGAAAGAGTTTTTTTAGCATGCACTTGATACTAGTTTACTGTTACTGTGTATCTGCTAGCAATAAGGAGATTCTGTAGCTGAAACTGCATTTTATGTTGCTTATATAAATAACCCAGCGATTATGAACAGCAGATTGAGGTTTGGCACATTTGCAACATCCAGATAGATAACCATCTCTGTCAGATGAGAGTCATTAGCTTTTTCAACAAGTGTACACTGTTTCATTAACTTGCATTTTGTATCTGCAATCTTGACATTTATGTGGAAGGGGAAATTTGGTTAATTCCACAGAATTCAGGATGGCAGTTTCATTTTCTTTTGCATATCAGCTTTCTTCTCTCGAGTTTTCTCTACTGCACGTTACTTATGATGACTATAAATTGTACCAAGAATATTGCGTTTAACATTCAAAGAGCAAAGAAAGGGCAACAGCTACCATAGCGACCTGGAAGTGTATGAAAGTACCATGATTTTTGCATGGCAAGGGATGCACGCTGTTCCCAGAGGAGCTGATGACTCCAAGGCACCAGGACCTCTTCTCAGGAGTAATCCTGAAGCCCTATTGACAGCACATTCCCAGTTCTCCTACATTTTAATTAATGATAACAACATTAATGAGAAACTCTGGGGATACTTTTGCCTACAGGGGAGGAAATGCTGCATTTTGGAGTCCACTGGAAGCCAGCAGGAAGAGTGGTTTCAAGGCATAGCCTTTGGTTTTGTGCCTACAGGCCATGCAGTAGCATTCGACCCTGGCTGCAGATTTCCGTGCCACTTCAAAGTGCTTCTAACACCAAATGCTGCCTCTGAAGTAGAGGTTAGTGAACTCTCTAAGTTCATGACTGTGATGTTCATCACTCTCCTCAATTAATATAATTAAAATACTTAATGCATCATTTTCTTCACTGTAAAATTCATTGTTCTGATGAAGCAAAATAAGGACAGTGAAAGTTGGGCAGAAAAAGGGGGATTAAATCTACCTTTTCTTCGTATAAAAATTTTATGACAGCTGTCAGCTTTAAGATTCAAAACGAGAACTATTTCACCACAAGATTCAGAAATAACCCACAATAATTTTACACCTTCCTCCAGGTATAATAAATATGTATCGCCTGCCTTTATATAAACCCTGCATGCCTTTGGAATCGTTTTCTCTGTCTTTCTCTCTCAAACTTGCTACAGAAAGGCAAGTCTGAGAGGGAGAGGGGGAAATGACAACAACCCCTCCCCATCTTTGAAATTAGGTGCAAAAGGTTTTTCAAAGCAAGAGAGGAAAAGGCTTGTCCCCAGAAGCTTTGTGAACTGAAGAAACCACATTACAAGCTAAGCAATGACAGAAAGAAACAAACAGTCCTGCATAGTGTTAATAATTTTTGAACAGCTTTCAATGCCTGGATCATTTGTATTTTCTATCCTGGTTCTCAGTGCTTCTGATACTGTAAGGGACACGGTGAGGGGCGTACACATCAATATCTTCCCCATACAGAGTGAGCAAAGGGAAAGCCAATTTTCAAATGTTATGTTTTTACACAGACTGTGGCACAAAGGATGAGGTTTTCAGAAGAGGTTTGCATCTAGGGACTTCCAACACTGAAAAACTGCCTAAAAATGTCCTAGGAGAAGTTTACAACAGGGAAGGAGAGGATAAGGAGACAGGGAGATGGAAGCAAAATTTTGAAGCACATACAGACCAGCTGGAACAAAACACGTGCTTTTAGTGCATGCTCATTAGTTTAAGAAATTAATGTTTGCCACGGTTAAAACAAAGTTGCACAAACGCCAATACCATACAGGGATCTCCATGACAGGAGTTGTTCTTGGCCTAGGCAGTCTAACCACTGCTATCACTAAGGCCAACTGCCTTTCCTGGCCTCGTCATCTCCGCAAGCGAAGCTTTCTGCAGAGACACGCAAAGGGCTCCATCCACTGAGAAGTGGGTCCCTCTGCCAGGGTGGGAGCCGCTGGCAGAAGGTCCTCTCCAAGGAAGCCACCTTTCTACCATAGCTCCTCCACGGAGATGGTGCCAATCCCTCTTTCCAGGGCTGCAAATCCAGCCCCTTACATTCACCGTGTTATCATCAAGCTCTACTGCTGTGCTGGCTGCCATAGAGACGCCAGGTTATGCTCTAGAAACAAAAAAAAAGTCTGCCCAAAGGAAGTAAATTCTTCCTTAGTCTCACGGCCAGGCATGTGCAAGTACATGAACGCTGGTGCTTCTGATGTGAAGACGAGATTGAATCAAAATAAGCATATAGGAAAGAACAGGCAACAAAAACGTCCAAATTCAACAACTAGGCAAACGTAGTAGAAGCACACAACAAAATCTACGAATATAACCACGTTCATCACTCCCCCTGAGGACTGGAAGAGAAATCAGGGAGGAAGACATGGGGCACTGCAGCACGGTGAGTGAGCGTGCATCCAGGTGTGCGTGCACACAGGTGTCAGTGTGCGGCAGGTGTCAGAAGCTGAGAGAAGGGGGGAATTCAGGGACAGATGGGGGGAAGCACAGAATGCATAGAGATAACACATAGAGGGGGGAGAGAGAGAAAGGAAGTAGAAAAAAAGGAAAGAGAAAAGAGAAAAAAGGAGAAGAGAAAAGATGAACAAAGAAAAAAAGATGAAAAAAAAAACAAAAAAGAATTTTTCAAACCAGAAGTTATTTACTTTTCAGGAAACCTAGCAAGGGTCTAGGCACAAGCGTAGAAATGGTTTTCTGGTGGGGTACTGCTGCTTTCTTTGCCCCACAACACCTGGAAAAGCCCCAACGCCGTGAACTCCCTCTCACCAAGCTGAGCAGGACTTACCTGGCCGACCGGAGTCATCCAGCGCCGGCTCCTCGCCCGAGAGCCACGCCGGCGAGGCGAGAGCGGGACCACACGACGCTCTCCTTTTCTGCCGAACGCTGCCTCACCGCACGCCCACTTCTGACAGCCCTGCACTGAGAAACATGTCAGTGGGTCAGCGAGGATTTTATTATTTTTTTTTGCCCTTTTTTTTTTTTTTTTTTTTTTTTTTT
>JAAGAY010147879.1:53745-65959 GCA_011801015.1 Ardeotis arabs
GGGGCGGCCCAGGGGAGCCCCCACAGAGAGGAGGAGGAGGGCTGGATGGATGCAGCCGGATAAATCTCACTTTAAATAAATGCAAGGCAGTAAGGCACAAATAAATAGGGAGATGGAGGGCTGCGTCCCCTCTGCCTCAAAGCCCCCCTGGCACAGCCCTCCTCCCGCACAGGCCCCGCGGCGGGCAGCTGCCCTCTCCCACCGCCTCGCCCCTTCCTCCCCCCGCTGCCCCCGCCGGGCTTTGCCTCCGGGCCTGCCTGCCCACCGGGACACGCACGCCGCTCACCTCACCGCCTCAGGCCTCGGGGGCTCCTGGGGTGTCGCGGCTCCATGGAGGCCTCAGCTCAGCGCCTTCCCTCAGGGGAGACACGTCTGATGTCCTGGTGCGGCCACGCTCGCAGCACCGTCCGGCTCCTTGGGAGCGGGGGGGACAGTCACTGCTGAACGCGACAGCCCGGCTGCCTGGGCCCATCTCATTGTTTTCCCTCGGGAACCCCGCGCTGGGATTTGCCTTTGAATCCCCAGAGGCTGATAAAATCAACTGCACCCGGGCCTCCCGCCGCTTGCCCTGTCAGCCAGCCCCGGGGAACAGGGGCTGTCTTGCTGAGGCGGCTGCGCCCTCAAGGTACGTGAAAAGTTTTAGTATAACATTTTTACAGCATGTTGGAGTGTTTGTGGTGCTCTTCCCTCACGTAAGAACAAATTTGCACAGCTCAAAGGCGGCGGCTGAGGAGGCCCGGGGGTTGTGGGGCCTGGTGGGAGGCATGGGCGGCCCTGCTCCCTGCCCGGGCCCGGGGGCTGGCAGCGGGCTGGGGGGCTCCCTGCCTGGGCAGACATGGGGATGGCAGCGGGCTGGGGGGCTCCCTGCCCGGCCCCGGGGGCTGGCAGCGGGCTGGGGGGCTCCCTGCTTGGGCAGACATGGGGATGGCAGCGGGCTGGGGGGCTCCCTGCCTGGGCAGACATGGGGATGGCAGTGGGCTGGGGGGCTCCCTGCCCGGCCCTGGGGGCTGGTAGTGGGCTGGGGGGCTCCCTGCCTGGGCAGACATGGGGATGGCAGCGTGGCTCGACAGGGGACAGACTTCCATCGCGAGGGGGAAGGTGGAGCCGTTCTTGTGACACTGCCTCATCCCTTCTGTGCCTCACCTGTGTTGTGGGAGATGTTACACACTTAGATCCTCCACGAGCTGATCTGCAGGACCTAGGAGTTGTTACCCCTCCAAATGTTTTGAGCAGAAACTCTGAAATCCTTGTGGAGAATACAAGGAAAATCCGTGATCTGGGGGCAGCAGTCGGTGTGACAGACCTGAGACTGCGGGCGATGCTGGAGACTTGCTGTTTCACGTGGGACGTGGTCTTGATTCCTCATCTCCCTCCATGTCTCTCCTTCACGATACTGCTTTTGGATGTGTTTCATTAGTGATGACTGAAATATTAGCACACAGCAAAATACGGTGCTAAAGAGAGCCACAGTTCGTTAATTAAATTCTCCCTCTGAATTCTTCAGCATAGCAGATTACAGCATCCTTCGCTGATATTTCTGCTGCTGTTTTAAGTAGGTGCTGTGTCCTGTGCTCCCCAGCTTGCAGGAGGTTTGCTCATGGGTGGTAGTTTAGAATGAACCGGCTTCTTCCCTTGGTGGGGAAATCCAGGTACAAAAGAAGACAATGGTTTGCTCTGCATCACGACTCCCCTGCAATGTGTATGACAAAGGTGTAGATGATGGGCGAGTCATCTTGCCTGGAGGTCTATCCTGCCACAAAAGGTCTGAGACTTCAGGCAAGTCAGTGGTATCTCTCTACAGATTGAAATTCCAGATCAATAGAATGAGGATAATCATTGTTTAGTGTCCTGGTTTTGGCAGGAATGGAGTTAATTTTCCTCTCAGTAGCCGGTGTGTTTTGGATTTTGGATGTGAGGTAAACACCCTGATGACAGGAGTTGTTAATGAGACCAAGGACACTGTCTGGCTTCCCAAGTCTCGCTGATGTGCAGATGCAGGAAGCTGGGGGAAAGACAGACAGAATAATTGACCCAAACTGGCCGTAAATGTCACACTTAGTATATAAGTGGGGGTTGCCCATGGAAGGGGGGCATCCATTTGTCCATCTCATCTCTCTCGGTTGCTGCCATCGTTCCCTGTCCCGTGCTGGCTCGCTTTCGCTCCTTTGCTTGCTGCTCGGTTTCGTTTCCGTGATCGCTGCTCGGGACGGGCTGTATTGGTCATTGGGACATCGGGTGGTGAGAAATCGCATGTTGTTCATTTTGTATATTTTAATATCCTTATATTCTGTTATTATTGTAGTTTTCCTTTGCTATTCTAGTAAACTGTCTTCACCTCAACCTGTGAGTTTTCCTTTCTTCCCAATTTCTCTCCCCCATCTCTCTGGGGAGGGAGAGGATGAGCAAGAAACTGCGTAGTGACCAGGGCTAACCCACCACGTTTAGATGGCACATTTTACGGTGCACATCCGGTACGTGCTGTGTCTGCCCGGGCAGTGCTGGGATGTTATTTGTGCGTTTGTGTTCTGTTGTAATACAGGGATGAGACTCTGGCGATGCAGGCGTGAACCTCGGCGTCCTCAGGACAGAAGTAGCTCTGCTGAGGAGTCAGCGCAGTGCAGGAAAGCAGAAATCACCTGTGTGGTCTGCTGCCTCTTTACTTGTTTTTAAACCTGCCAGGGGCCTGTGCCACCTGGTGGACACCAAAGAGGAAACACTGAGCTGCACTGGAGTGAAATAAATGTTTGCTGAAAACACAAATGCTGCCCTGGGTGCCAGGTGTCCGACCCAGCCCGCTCTGATCCTTTGAGACACGGTCTGTGAGCAGCGAGGACCGAGCCTCCCAGCTGGAGGGGTGCGAACGGGATTGGAGCGCTGGTACGAACTTTGAAAAGTAGCAGTGTGGAGGAGATGCCCCGTGTGCCGTCAGGGTGAACTGTTTTGTAGTAAAATTTCATGTGTCTTCCCAGGCAAGCCGGCACACGTTTGCAGCGTGCCGTGCCTGAGCTACCAAAGCCCTCCGCGCACAGCGAGGGACGGGCGCCTTACCAGAAGTCCTGTGTTGTATGACTGGGTTTGAACCGTCCCAGCTGCAGGGAAAATTTTTATTCATTCCCATTTCTTTCATAGCAATGTGTGTTAGCTTTTGCAGAATTTTGCTTTTCAATCAAATGAAGTTAAAATTGCCAGAGTAGAGCTTGTTTGCCTTTTTAACCAATATAAATTAAAATTTGCAAAAGCATTGAATGAACCAGGGAACCCAGGTCTTAGTCTTCAGGGTAACATATTTTAAAGTCTCTCTGGATGTTTAGCTTTGTTTTATCTTTAAACTGACTTTCCTTTTGCCTTCAGCCTGAGGGACACAGGCACTTGTATATCTGACGTGGCCGTTAAAGGTCTACATCCATAAGTTTGGCTTAAATATTTTTCTTTTTCTTTTTTTTTTTTTTTTCTGGTTCTGACAGGATTAGTGTGAGCAAGGGAGAGAGCAAATCCTTCCTCCCAGGACAGCAGGCCTGGGAAGGGGCTGAGCTGTAGAGGTCACTCTTCTCCCTCATTGCTCCCAAAAGTGGGAATCGGGATACTATTCATCCCGTTTAGCTTTAGATACCTGCAAAAGCAGGGTTTCTACATATGGACCTATTGCTCTTACAGTGAATGGAGTGAAACAGACTTCTGAAGGGTGCATGTGACCTGATCTATTTTAGATTGTTATCTTGAGAAGGAAAAAAAAACCCCAAAACCATTTTAGCATCTTTCTCTGCACTGGGCATAAAGGCAGTGTGAGGTGAGCGGTCTGGGTGAGCGGTGCCGTGCTGCCAGCCCGGTCTGTGCTCCCGCTGTAAGAGCAGAGCGAGGAGTGCCAGTCAGAACCAGCGTAACACCTCCTGTGAGCAGGCTGTTGTGGATGGGAAGCCTCTCAGATTGCCCCAGAATAGGAAAATAAACCCAGGACTCAGCATTTGCAAGGAAGGAATTTGTAGGGTTTGAAGGTGTAGAATGTATCCGTTGCTATTCTGTTACCACCCACAAAACTTTTCTTTTTTTTTTGCCTAGACCCTCTAAATCATGAACATCATGATCACTAACATAACATGCTTCAGGAGCATGTATTCTTGTGAGAAAACTATGAATCTGATCATAGAAGATCAGTGATCACCTCCAGTTTATTTATTTTTTTTTTTAATTGCAACAACACACCAACATTGCCTCAGATCATTGGCGGTCAGGCATGGACCGGTGTGGGTGCTGAATGCTCTCCCTCCTGCGCTGCTGGATATGTGTCATATCACTTCTTTTGAACATAATTATTGCAAATAAATGTTACTGTGCAGTTCCCAAGGCAACATTTCATTCACAAGTGGGTTTTCCTGAAATAGCCTGCCATGGGAATCTGGTGCCCTCACATCCCTGTTCTCTGTGGGCTGGGTTTTTTTTTTGTCTGGCAAGATAGAAATTTTCCTTCAGAAAATACTGGTTTTGCAAAACTTTTTTATGTGTGAAGAAAAAAGATTCTGACATAAAGATCCTTACTATCTCTAGAAGTTAGAGTAAAAATGCTACATGTTTAAAGTGGACTGTTAGTTATGAAAAGAGGTAGGAATAAAAAGCATTTTTAAGGATACGCATAGTGAACAGGGATTAGCGTATCACATCAGGGTGTAAAAGCAGGCAGTTTTCCCTAGCTGACTGCCTACATTTCAGATTTTCAGAGATCACATAATTTCATCCCTTAGCTCCCCTGTCGCCGTCTGTTGTGCGCTGTGAGCATGAAAAGAGCTGTGTGAAATGTTTTGTTCAAACCATGTTTTCCACAGAAATGTGTGTTTTCATCAAGTAGGAGTTTTCCACAGCGAATATCAATTTTCAATTAAGGCTGAATTTTCATAATAGAGGTTTGGAAAGTTCTCTTTATTTCTTCTCCATCTCCCCAGTGGTTTTCAGCTTGGACAATCAAAACATTGCAGACAAAAGCTCTCCAATTAGTTTTTACTTTTCAGACATGTAGTTTTAAGAATGCCTTCAAAGGTTGTGAAGAAAAACTTCTCAAAAAAGGCAAAACTTGTTTTCTGTTGTCAAAATCATTGCCAGGAACAGAAAATTTATAAACAGCTCGCAGTACATAGTCATGGGACTGCTAGACTTTTCACTGCAAGGCCAACATCTGCCCAGCTTCCCTGGGGGCTCTTTTGTGGCTCCCAGACATGCAGTTCCCCTCTTTCTCTTACGAGCTCAAGGTAGAGCTGAGCACGCTTAGTGCTGTACCAGAATAGTAGAAAACCTGCGAATGTCACGTTAAGTCTCACCTTTCCGGTGAGATGCTGTATCTGAACCTCATCTTCAAAACCTCACCTCACCCATGTACCCACATGAGCAACCACAGAGCATTCCTCCTTTGCACTCAAGACCATGGGCTTACCTCCCTCTTGGCTTCTTTGCACCCTTCCCTGATCCATCAAACCAACCACTGCTGGGCCACCACCTTTATTCCGCCGAGCTTGGCTTTACCTACACGGACGTTTTGCTGCCTTCAAGAGGAATTACTCACACGCTGGCAGCAGGGAGGGAGAGGGAGGAGGAAGTGCCGCAACGGCATTTTTAGGGTACGGCTGTCTTCAGCGGTCATTCACTACCAAGAAGAACAGACCCTGTCTACAGCTCCTTATACCGTTCTGCCAATTACTGCAGGGACTTAATAACGAGGCACTACGCATTTTAGCCTAAATGAAGTAAAAACTGTCCTGCAAGAGTAAGCTCTGGAGCTCACTGCCACATGAGATGAGAAAACTCAGCCAGAACTGGAGAAGGATAGATGGTGGTTTGCATTTGGGCTGCGAGGATGATAACGCTTAGCTGGGTTCTCACCACTCTGGTCGTGGAGGTTTTTGGAACTGGGATGAATTTTACTTCTGTCTCTGCAGTCCTGCGCATTCGTTCACATATTTTGGCAGGACTCATCCCTGGGAAGCGGTTGGCCTGAGGGGCTGGAAAGCTCCTTGGTCCCTTCTGTTGTGCCTGAGCCATTGTTTAAGAGTTGGCAGCAGCTCCTGGTATGAGAACGCTCTGACATCGGTAGTGTCAGCGCTGTCACGCTGGGAGCAGGGTGTGCCAGCGGTTTACTGCTCCGTTGCTAGGCTGAAGGGTGATGCTGTTCAAACAGCTCGAGGTGAAACGGAGGCAGCGTAAGAGGCGTGTGGTTTTCTGACTGCAGCAGGCAGCTGTTGGAGCGAGGCAGAGCAGAGGGAGGACTTTTCACTGCATTATCCAGACCCACGGGACACCCAAAGAGTCTCCTTTGCCATTTCCCAGCAGAGAGGAGTTTGTGGACTCGGTGAGACAAGAACTAAGGCGCTCCAGCAAGCTTGCAGACTACAGGGAGAGGGACTGACTGATTCACATGGGTGCCGTGTGTCAAACCCAAGCATAATCAGAAAGATTGCACTCTTCCTCTTCTTACCCTGTCAGGAAATTCTTCTTCCATCCTCCTTGTACCTGTCCTCACCTTCTTGGCTTTCGGAGACACAGACCACAGTTCCTGCTCAGCAGAAATGCAGTCATTACTCTACACTCCCGTAATGACCCTGGGCTGAACTGAGAATCTCCTCTCATGTGCAGATCTCTACTGACAGCCACGCTCTCAAAAGCCTACGGAAGGGTAGATGTTTAAAGGAACAGATACTTTAAGGTCCTCTTGATGTGGGAGCTGAGGCCTGAAGTTTCATTCGTGGTTCTGCCATTCTTCCCTTGAAGTCAAAGCATGAGATTAGAGCATCCCATCTAAATAAATCAGCATTCCTGTGCCATCACTGAAGTTTGTACGTGTGTGCACGCAGGCTGACATGGAGTAGGAATTTCATTGCCTGCTTTGTAGCCGGTGAAAATGAGAGCCGTCAGAATGATTGTGTGGAGAACGGTCAAAGATCCTCGGCAAAGGAGTTTGATGATAAACATCCAAACATCAGTATCTGTGACAGTTCTTACTGGGGGCAGAGTAAAGCAGGCGTTCATTGTGGTAGGTATGTGGGGGGGGGGTAACAGCCCTCAAAACTGCCCAGGTGAGACTGAACAGAGTGAGGCAGGGAAAAACGCTCAGAGGAAGCAGTTATTGAAGGTCACACACCAGGACTAAGAAAGCTGTGGAGTAAACCAGTCCTTGACTTCCTTTCCTTTCTAATAGCAAAAGCTAGATTTTCAAAGGAAGCCAACTGCCAAAATGACATTCATAAACTTTTCGTTCATGACAAACAAAACTTGTGGGTGTGGGTGCAGAGCTGTTCTGCAAACCTTTTCCCTGTGTTTGTGGCAGAAAGCGTTGCTGTTCTGAAAACCGGCCCCAGCTGCGTAGGAGGTAAAGTACGAAAAGCTGGCCCTGAGCACTTCCAATAAGACAGTTATACGGGAGAAAGGACGCCGCTGTGGTGAAGGTAAAACCTGGTGTATAGTAATTTCAATGCATTATGTGATCTAAGTCAAGTAACTTCATCTCTGTTTGACTTAGTTCCCATCTTGCTATTGTTTGTTCTACCTGATTTCCCAGAATCTCTACCTGGTGTCTTGCGTATTTAGATTCACGAAACTGCAATAAAAATAAAAACAATACGCTTATAGACAGTAAGTGTGCTTGTCCTGTTCCTTCAGAAGTACAGCTCCCACAGCCCAATGTACACAGTACAGCCCTGGAGTCTAGAAAAGAAGGATCTAGGTGGATAAGAGGGTTTTTTAAAGTTACTTTGTGGATTTTTAAATGAAAAAAAGTGTAAAAACTATTTCCAGTCCGTGATATTTCCTCATGGTTCACTTAAATCTTTCCTGCACTTCTCTTTTGAACAGCCTATCTGAATTCTCAGTTATCTGTCTGCATTGCTGTGGTGTTAGTGCTGCAACACAGGGGCCAAATTCTGCTTCCACTTGCAGCAAAAAAAAGAATTAAGATTTGCTCGAGATGTTGAGCCAACTGGAAAGCGGGGACCTGAACCTGGAGCTCTGACTGCTCTCAGGCAGGGCTGCGTCATAGCGGGTGACTTCATCCGCCAGTTCCCTCAGGACCCGCGGGTCCATCTCATCAGATTTCATGAACTTGTGCACCTTCAGGTTCTTCAGACGTTCCTGAACCTGCTCTTCCAGTACAGTGGGTGGTTCTTCATTCTCCCAGTCGCTGCTTGTGCCTTCCACAGCTTGAGTGGCGCGACAAGAGCCCTTATCTGTGAAAACTGAGGCAAAAAAGTAATTGAGCACCTCAGCCTTCTCCATGTCCTGGGTAACCAGGTCACCCGTTTCCTTCTGGAGGGGGCCTACATTCTCCCTGCACCTCCTTTTGTCCCTGACGTACGTGTAGAAGCTTTTCTTGTTGCTTTTGATGTCCCTGGCCAGATTCAATTCCGTCAGGGCTTTAGCCTGCCTCACCTGATCCCTGACCACTTGCCCACGTAACCTGTCCCCGCTTCCACCCTCTGTAGGCTTCCTTCTTTATTTTCGGTTGGTCCAGGAACGCTTTCTTCTTCGTTGGGATGCATCACTCCTGAGCTTGGAGGAGGTGCTCCTTGAATATTGACCCACTTCCTGGGCCCGAAAAAAAAACCCAGGTGTTTCCGCCCGGGATCGAACCGGGGACCTTTCGCGTGTGAGGCGAACGTGATAACCGCTACACTACGGAAACCTGCTGTGCTTGGGTTTGAAATGCGCTGCCTCGTTCTGTGCAGCACGGGAATATAATAAACAGGAAATAAAAGCTTTTTATTATTTGTATCAGGGCAGTTTATAAAGTAAACAGTTTTAAAAAAAGGCTAAGTTGAGAAGGGGATGGGTGTATGTGGGGAAAGAAATGGGTTTTCTCATAAAAATTACATCGCAGACACCAGGGAGAGCCCAGGAGCTGGCGTCCGCTGTAGTTAGGAGGTTGCCAGGCCTAGGAGGCTGCCGCTTTGGGTAGGCGGTAACTGGTGTACGAACAGTGCACGTGAAAGTACAGCCGTTGGTTTTGTGAGCGTGAAAACACAGACCTGCACACGCGTGTCCCTGTATGGGCGTGTACATATGCACACACACAAAATGTTATCTACACCTGCCAGGGCATAAACGTGCCCACATGTGCACAAAGTGCCACAGAGATGTTGTTCTGAAGGGTTAAAAACAAAGTGCAGAAAGGGAAAATGAAGATTAGACTTTTTCTGGCTGTAAGTCATATTGTCCTTTGGAAACTGTTCAAAAGGAACATTTACATCCTCCTTCCATTGACTTGCTGGGAAGAATGACCTCCACAAATTCCCATCACTTAATTCCCTCGTCATTTGATCGCGACCTATGAAATATATTTTCCCTTACGTTGGTCTTCTAGAGTCTGCGACTCCATCCTGATCCCAGTGACAGAGGGAGAAGTATGGATGCTGTGACCTCCTTCTCCGTCAATGTGAGCACCTTTTCCATCTCGCCACGCTGGCTTTCTCCATCCTCTTCTGGGCTCTGGCCCCTGCATAAAGGAGGGCAGTGGGGAAGCAATGGGAAGCATTGGGAATGCGCCGCTTTCGGGAGCGCGGCCTTTGCTTGCTCGTCTGCCAACATCCAGAGAAGCAAGATCTAAAATCCCTAAATCATAGTGAAAAGAGCAGGAGATCTTGATTAGGGGAAGCTACAATCAAGTAAGGTAATTGATTTATAAAACCTAATTAAGAAAACATAGAGGGGAGATTTTTGTTCATTTCGAAAGTCACATTAATGGAGACAAAGCAGGTAATTTTACATTAAGCGGAGGATTAAAGATAGCAAAGTGGAATTTAATATCACCTTTAAAAGAAGGTTCCTCGGGATATAAGCTGAAATGTTCACTGTGCCAATGTCTTAACAGCCCTTTCGCAGCCCTTTCTGGGAGTAGATTGTTCTGAGTTTTCTGTATCGTATCACAAAAAGGCGTCCTTACCTTGCACTTTCTGCATCGGAGCCCACGTAATTATTTCTGCTCCCACTTCTGACCCTTCTCCACCTTTGCTATGTCTTTGCGGCCTCTCCCAGTGTGAGTTTATTGGGTTTTTTCCAAATATGCCCAAACAGCACCAGAGGTGTTAAAACAGGCTGCCCCAAATGTCAAGTCTTAGGCTCCTTTACAGTTTTTTCTCTTTGCTGGTTTACCTTTGGGAAAATGGATGCTGTACTAGGTGAACTACTGGCATGATTCAATATCTGTCTTCCTGTGTCTGGTTTTTAACCCATTTACAGTCCATAAAACACTTTTTCCATCCTTGTTTCTCTTCGTACGAGTTCAAGCACAAACACACAAAACGTACTCCTTTCCCTTTTTCCACTGACTGTATGATATGGTTTATCTTTTATTAATCGTTGCAATTTTTTTCCGTATCAGTACTTTCATTCTGCTTTGTTAAGGTGTTTGAATATCTGTTGGTTAAATGTTACATTCAAACGGCTGGAGCAAGACAGTCTATCTTGTGATTCCCTTCTTTATTGCCGGAAAGATCTTGAGTTCTTTTCAAAGGTACAGCTTGCATAGGTGCAAAAATCCCCTCACTTGATTGCTGTCACCGTGGCATCTGTGTAATATAAACACTTGCAAAGGAGTGGGACTAAAATGTCCTGTTCATGAAGCCTTTGCGCGTTTGGAAGCATGCTGGTGCAAACTGTACCATCATCAAAAGAGTTGCCGTTGTACAAATATTACACTTAAACCTGGTGTCAGAGTTGATAAAGGACCAGGTTTGTGGTTCTTGCTTTAAACCGCTCCTTAAGCCAGGTTGCCTGTTAATCTGTCCCGTTAGAGGAGAAAGCAGCAGTGCTGCTTCCCAGCCTGGCAACGAGAGACTGGCCTTGCTAGCGCGTCCCGCAGAGGTACCTGCTGTGCTGCTTACTCGCTGTAGGATTTGCTGCAGTAGAACATACTGTGGCAAAACTGCAAATCAGTAGGGCATTGCCATGTAACAACGAAGAAAAATTCACAAAGGATTAGGTTAACTCTGGAAAAACACTGCTCTGGAGAACAAAAAAAGGCAGAGAGAGCGCTACGAGGCAGAGATGGATGTCCACATCCTTCTCCATTCCTAGACTGAATTTCCTATTCGCTTTAGGTCCAGAGCTCTTGACTGTTTGTCATTCCAGTCTATTTCCCAAAATTCACTGACGTGTGGCCAAAATAAATTTCTTAGGTTTGTCCAGGATGACATGGCACACTGATGCTGTAGGTTTGGGGAGGGACCTGGTTCTCCATCGCCTGTTACACCACGTCACTGTTTACATCATGCCAAAGGATGTGGCAACTGCTCCACCTCTGCCATGACCGTGCTTTACACCCACATTGTACTCATTTGCCCCAGGAGTGAATGACTTTTGTTGGATGGAAATTTTCCTACAGAAGAGTTTTCCATCCAAAAATGCTGATTAGACTAAAATGAAACGTTCCATGGAAAGGTTTTGATTCCGTCAAAGCTTTCAGTTGAAACAAAGCAAGCCTTGGCCAGGCTGTCTGATGGGCGAGCCTGCCTCCACTTCTGCCAGCTCACCCATCTGCCTACTTTTCCCTGGACTTTCTGGCTTTGTGGCTACCAGATTTCCCAGCTGACTGGCTCGTGGAGGCCAAGACACCCATTAGGTACCAGCTTTTCACAGCTCTCTCCCTGCATGGGGGCAGCTCTGTGACCAGACGCTCTCTGACTCAGAGTTTGATGTTTTATTTTTAAAGTCTCTTTTGATTTTGAATCTCATTGTGATTTTTCATCCAACTGAAATTGTCCATGTTTTGCTTTGCCACTCAGCTCAGAGTTACTGTTATCACAGTTGTCAGCAGCGCATGCTTTATGTAGCAGAAGGTGGTGTCCATTTGTCTGTGTTGGTAACGTGATTTCCAGCTCCAGGAGCAAGCTCTGAAAATAAAGCAGGGGAAGATGGGTTTTTCCCCATTTTACCCTGCCTGCTCACAACTACCACTTCCAATATGTCCCCTAATGCTGTAATCCCGTCTGTCCTTCCTGCCTAACCTTGCTCCGTACTTCTGCTCTGTTGCCAGTGGGAGTTCAGATGTGCACAGGGAGGCTGGTGCTTCTTATCCTCAGGACGAGAAATATTTGAGCCTCACCACAATGCTCATTTGACAGGGGCGAGTTTCTGTGGATTGGTCAAATCCCAGCCCCAGGGAGAATAACACAGAACTTGCTGTCCTGTGCCCAGTACATAACCGGTGAGGAGGGCAAGGTGCTGACTGGTGCCAGCTTCTGAC
>JAAGAY010147879.1:65979-108246 GCA_011801015.1 Ardeotis arabs
AGCTTCTGACCATGAATGGAGGCAGCTGCCTGCTGTGTTCAAGCCTGATGAGACTCCTGACCTGCTGTGGGCCTGTCCGGGCGAGAAGGCAGCCCCGTGAGAGGCCCCAGGCTCACGGAGAAGCAGCAGTAGTTGGCCACCAGCAGCGGTTGTTGTCTCTGTTCATACTGGTGAATGTCAGCTCCCTCCTCCTCACCACGCTCCATCTGCCACCTTCTGCTTTACAGACAGGGAGCCTTTCAGGGCCTGCACCCCAGTCTAACTGGAAACTGCCACCCAGCACTTGAGAGATGGGTTTGAGTAGCGTTGTCACTTGCCACTCCATCCTTCGCACGTTAGCGGGACTGCAGCTGGTGCAGCACGCCAGCTAGCTCTGCCCTGACCAAACCGGGCTCTGCAGCCAGGCCGAGGGCTTCAGCGGTGAGGGAAAGGACCACCGGCCACGCTCAGCCTCAAGCCAAACCTGTTGCATTATCGTAGCCTGTCCTTCCTGCACCGTGCAGGAAAACTCACTGTTTCTGAATCTGCAAGTGATAGATTCTGGTTCTGATGCAAGATGCAGGTGGGCTCCCAACAGGATAAATCCGCAGCCTTTGGACAGACTGCTACACCACCAGCTCCCTCATCTCTAGCACAGCTGGAATTAAAATCGCTCTACAGACAAGCACATGCACGTAGAAGCTTTAAGGAGGAGCACAGCCAAGCTCCGATCGATGGGATTGATGAGGTTATCGGAAGAATGCTGTGAGTAAGAGCAGTCGTGCAGCTGCTGGGCCTGCAGCGGGTGGTTTTGTTCTGGAGAAGCAGTCGCTGTGCAGCCCCGCAGGAGCCGAGGTCCCTCGGGCCGCGAAGCGCAGAAGGACTCGGCTGGAGGGTAGGGCCCTGCAGGGCACGTGCTCAGGCTTTGAGCTGCAAGGGGCAGCAGGTATAAAGAGCCCTCCGGCCCCTGAAGGCCGGAGCACAAGCTCCTTCAGCCGCAGCAGAGCTCTCTGCAGCTACGCTTTGCCGGTGGAAGGAAACTGCTCTCATTTCTCTGGCAGCTCCGTCACCTTTCCCGGAAACTGCTGCCCTCCCTGGCCTCTGCACGGCTGGGATGTGCCGAATGAACTCTACGGGCAGTGTCCAGACGATCCTGTGTTTTACCCTCTTTCTTTCTCTCTCACAATCTGATTTTTAAAAGGACAGAAATTGAACAAATGCCATTTTAGTTTTTAAAGTTTCTTTCTGGAGCTGGTTTTTTTTCTTTTGCTGCCCAGGCAAGGTCGCAGACAGACAGCCTGATGCCCCAGCCAGGCTGCAAATGAAGAAAAGCAATCCCTTTACAGCAACAGCAACAACAAACTGCTCGGTTACTTAATCAGTTCATTTAATAGTGAAATATATTTACCGAAGGAGTTGGTTATTTAACCTTTCAACACCCGGTTGCTCCAGTCTGTGATTTCTTCACCCTGTCACAGAGCACAGGCTGGAGGTCGCAGGCAGGGAGGGCCCGTGAGTGGGGAGATAGGGAGGATGGGATGTTCGGGGACTTCAGATCAGGAGCCAAATTGCTGGGTACCCACAAGTCCTCCAGGCTTGATGAACAGGGCTGAACTGCCATCCTAGCAGAGCAGAAGCCTCAGAGAGGCAGTGGGAACGCCAGCCACTGTACCCCGATCTCCCTGTGCAAATCAAACAGAGCGACGTCTTACATCGAGCAAAGCTAATCGCTTAGGGTCACAAAAATGGATACAGAAACCACCTGTCGCTGCTTGCACTGTTTGCTGACAGTTAGGGACAAAAATAGCCTCTCTGCGTGCCATGCGGTGTGTTTGGTGCCTCTCTGCACCTCCTTGCTCACTTGCAGGGCCCGACTCTGTGCTGTGACTCCGGCTGGTCAGGTACTCCGAGTCCCGGTACCTATCCTCACACCGCAAGCGTGCTCCTGCCCTCAGATGGGATCATCTGAAGATCATCTCAGAAGAGATAAGTGATGCTGAATTTCCTACCACTCCCCAACAGCCTCTCAGCCAGTACCAGCACCTCTTATTTTCCAAGATTTCTGTTGCTGATTGAAAAAACCACTTGTGAAGATGTGTTTACAGTTTCCCCTGCCAGCACAGAGATTCCTATCTGACAGACAAAACCAAGGTAACATTAAAAATTCTAGAGAGAGAGAAGAAGAAAAGGCCTTTCTGCTCAGTCCAAGTCCCTCCTGCTCTACCAGATTTCTTGGTGGCAAAGTAAGTAATTTCCTCCCACTACGAAAAGAGAGTTTCTTTTCCTCGGAACTTGGATACTCGTTGATACCTAAACCAGCACCATCACTTGCACTCCTCTTGTCAGTGAAGAGCATCTAATTTTGCACCTAGGTTTGTGTCTTCCAGTGCCTTGCAAGTCCTTTTTTCTTCATGTGCAATGGTTGGTGGTGAAAGCTCTCCCAGAAGACTCTGCTGACTCTGGGCCACCGCTGAGCGAGTGTATCGATGCATGTGATGGCACTCTCTGTGCTGGGGCATCATTTGGCTTGTTGAGCTCCTCTGAACAATGAAGGCCTTCGAACATGAAAAGAAGACATCATCTGGAGATGAAAGTATGAAAACAGACAAAGGTGGATGGGAGCTTTTTTCCAGGCCCCTATGCAATCGCTGACAAGTCATAGCCTTCCCTTGTCTCACTTCCTCTGCTGTAATTAGAAGCAAGCTGATCTCTGAGGGGTGACGGTTTTAAAATAGAGGGAGGTAGATTTAGATTGGATATTAGGAAAAAGTTTTTTACAATGAGAGTTGTAGAACACTGGAACAGGTTGCCCAGCAAGGTGGTGGAAGCCCCATCCCTGGAAATGTTCAAGGCCAGGTTGGCCAGGGCTCTGAGCAACCTGATCTGGTTGGAGATGTCCCTGCTCCTGGCGGGGGGGGTTGGACTAGATGACCTTTGAAGGTCCCTTCCAACTCTAACCATTCTATGATTCTGTGATTCCTGTCATGGAGGGAGAGAAGGAGACAGTGTAGGATCAGTGATTCACCCAACTTATGAAGAAACCAGTGATTTTGAGGTGTATTTTATCAGGGCAGGCCCAAAGCATTCTGTGACTTCACGGTTGCCAGCCATTTCATAACAAGAAGGGCGAGGCCTTTACAGTGTCTCCAAGTTGCCAACAGCTGGAGCGCTCCGGCAGGACAGAGGTCTTGGAAAACGCAAACCTGCTCTTTCCCCAAACACGGAGCAGGTCTGAGGGCTGCAGTAGCTCATCTCAGCAAGGGCTGCATGGACACAGCTCCTGTGGAGCCTGCTGGTGCTCTTCCCTTGGGCTACTCCCCTCTCTCTGCCTAGCGCTTCTAGTTCTGCTTTCTGTGCTACGCAGAAATACCTGAGGCCCAGAAGGCAGCCAAAACCGAGCGGCTTCACCGCTGGCCAGGCTCACGGGAGAGAGGACAGCCCAGCAGCAAAGCAGGAGTCCCCTGGCAGCGTTGAGCCGTGCCCTGAGGAACCCCACAGGTGGCACTTCTTGGGGAGAGAGGGGAAAACATCCAGTGCCAGCTTTGAAAATAGACTTTTGCATTGGTTCAGTGAATTTTTGGGGGGTAGGATACAAAGGCCAGCGAGCACAGAGCTGTGTTAGTCACGTAGTTTCTGTGCTGCTGAACAAAATGAAAGTGCCTAGATAGCTGGAAGAGATAGAAAGGTCAGTACGTGCTTGTGATATCGCAGTGCAATTGATACACAGGCATGTACTGGGGATAAGATAGGCTTACTGGTGATAAGATAGGTGGAATGAGATCGATCTGCACTGGTGATATGATGCAGTGTTACATAGTGTTGATCAGACGTGATTACCAATACTTTATCACGTCTCATCGCTGCGGGTGCTTAGCGAGAAGATGAAGTTCATTTTTTTTTTCCCTTGCAAGATGGAGAGTGCAAGAAGCAGAAGAGCTTTAAAGATTCAGGTAAAACTGAGGGAAATGGAGTGAGTGGAGAGAAGGAGGTAAGGGGAGGTCAGCAAGAAAAAAGAGGATTTGTGGAAGTTTATGGGAGAGCAGAATCAGCCGTGGAGCACCGAGCTCTGAGTCTGTGGTAACTACAGCCCACGCCGTTATCTTATCAGTGACCAGCTCTCGCTTGAACACCCAGAGCCTCTGGGATCAGCCAGCAAAGAGACCAAAAGGCCCAGCAAAGTGTTCCAGTGTTTGGACCGGCCAGCAAGGAGAGCAAGAGACCGTGAGCAAGGAGAGAGGACAGAGCTGGAGATGTCCGTGCTATGGAAGGGGAAGGGAGGCTGTCCCAGTCTGCAGGGCCGGGGCCCTGTGGGACCCGGAGGTGTCTCTTACTGAGGGGGCTGAGCCCCTTCTGCCATTGCGGACTGGGCATGGCCAGGAGGGAGGCGGTGGCCTGAAGTCTAAGGAGATTCCCATCGGGAGTGACTGTCGGACCTCACACGTGCCAAAAGCAGGAGTCACAGAGATGAGTCCCAGAGCCCTGTGACTTCAGGTCCTGGGTGCCTCACTCCCTTCTTCCCCCACAGCAACTCCTGACATTTTGCCATGCTCTGGGAACAGTCAGAGCAACATCCATAGCCTAGATGGCTTTTTGGAGGAGAAGCCTCAGCCCCTTACTCTTGTGCCGTGATCTCGAGGCGTTTTCATTGTCTGGGTGTGTGCGCACACACTTGCTTGAAATTGTCTCCAACTAAACCAGAAGCTCCTCTGGGGATGTGACTTCTCTGGTACTTTCCTTCCCCCTCTGAAAAGGACCAGCAACTAGTTAGCTGGAAATTTAATATGAGAAATCATTTCAAACCAGAAAATTGATTTGTTTCAAAAGAGAAGTCTAAACAAAATGTTTTGGCAGTAGTTTTCAAGAAGAAAGCACATCAAACCTTCTCTTTTTCCAGCAAAATATCTGTTTTCTCTGGGAGGAAGACATACCACAGGAGATTTTTTTTTTTTTCTTTCTGTCTCTGACGCTAACTCACTGAACAAGCAGGAACAAGCCACTTTCTCCTCTAATACCTCTGTTTTCCCTTCTGCTCATCGGGATAATATGTCCGTAGTTCTCAAGCCTACAGGACAAGCTAATAGGATTGAGAAAGAAAATGCTTTGGCACATAAACAGTTGGTGTCACTGGAGGCTGTAGTCTAAGAAGAGGGGAGCGGTCCCGTTTTTCATCAGGCCTGGGTTCTCTGAGAGCTTAAACAGGCTGTACCAAGAGGGTAATTTAGGCCTTGCGCCTGAACGCTCCCCAGCAACTGTTGTCTTCTGTCAAATCCACCTCCCACTAAGGTTTTAGATAAGGCCTGAGCCCTGGCCTGTAGCTATTTATTTTACCTCCAGGACAAGGTACTCTGTGTGAGCTACCGTGTGGCTTTCGGGTACCAGAAGATGGTGAGATATAAGCTTTTCTATTCACTGTATCTCAGGGCTCTGATCTTCTGCTCCCCCCGCTTCCCCAGCCTCCGCAACCGCTCTGTTCTCTGCAACAGTGCAGACCACAGTCCCTCCAACATGGGTAATTCGCTGCATCCGGGGGTGGGGGTGGACCAGTACAGGCCTTAATGGGTGGGTTTCCACACTGGACTCAGCCGAGCAGCTGTACGTGCCGTTAGCTGCAAGAAAGCTGGAGGGAAGCTCCAGCTCTGCCGTGAAGCCAGCCCAAGGGTGACCAGGTTGGTGACCCTGCAGGGTTATGGAAAGCATCAGGGAGGGAAACCCTGGCCTAGTGGAGGGAAATTACCGTTATTTTCTTGTCAGCTTGAAGCAGTTGCAAACATTTAGGATAGTTCAACAGCCTGAGTATTAGGTATGTTAAAAATATAGAATAGTTTATTTACAGGGTGACCAGTTTTCAGGCTTGAAAAGCAAGATGCTCATTTCAGTAGCGCAGAGGGGCCAGGTGGGATCCGAGAGGTAAGCAGTGGGCGTTTAGTTGGGATTTAGTTGTTTCGGGAGCCATAAGCAGCTTGGAGGGCTGTGGCAGTGCGGGAGGGCTGTACACCCCCTGCACAGAACAGGCACGTGGCAGCGCCGCAGGGTGTAAAAGCTACAGCTGGCAGGGCACACAGCGGACAAAGCAGTGGCACCGTGCAGCCCTGCCCCGCTGCTCCTCTCCATCTCTCCTGGGAGCCAGCAGCACACCAGCTGCTTCTTGCCCTAAGCCGAGGAGAAGAGGACTAGATGGCTCCCTGTCCTGTGTCCCACCCCATGCAAACCTCACCAGAAGTGTGTACGTGGTGGTTTGCTGTGAAATAATTGGTTTTTAAGGGATCTGGAAAGATCTGGATCTGCGGGAGCCAACACAGTTCATCCTTCGTGAGCCTGGTAAGCATTAAGCTCTGAGGTCCTGGGGCAGCTTTGGAAGTGGGTTAGAAGGAGCTATAGTCCTGTCTGTACTGTCCTGTGCTGGGTCAGGCTGGAAATGGAAATCGTGGCCGGCTGTTTGGAGACGCGAGGCACAGCTGAGTGCTCATCTGCTGTGACAGCATCGTCTCCCAAGTTCTTAGTTCTGGAAGTACTCGAGAAACCAAACCGGCGTTAAAGAGATTAAAGCAGAAATTCACAAAGAGCCTTTCCAGGTCCCATGCAGGAAGGGTGTGTGTTCAGGAGCAGAGAGAGAAACTCAGGGAGGAGTTGCTTTTGACTTGTCCTCTGTCTCTGACCCATTTTCTGTCTTGTTGGCAATACTGTAGTAGTAGGAGCGGATTGTGTTTTCCACAGAAACAAATCCTGGACGCTCTTCCCATCTGCAAGAGCATAAAGGAACAAATAAGAGTCAACAGAAGGGACAAAAGTGGGCTGATGCAACAAGAAGATACCGAGCACAGAAGAACCTGGGGAAGAACAGCAGCCTGGTTGTACCAGGGCTTAGGAGGGCAGCTGAGACTTTTCTAGGGTGGAGGGGCAAAAGCACAGAGGCTCTGACATCTTCCAGGGTTGGTACAGGCAGATGAGGGGGATGATAATAAAGAAATGGGTGCGTCGTTCATCTTAGATTGGGGAATGAGACCAAAGCAGGTGACGCCATTTGCTTTGTGTTGCCACCATCCAGAAGGTGCATGCTGTCCTGATGGACCTGGCGCCCAGCAAAGAGCTGAGCTAGAGAAAGCCTTACCTGTAGGTCCAGCATTGCTGCATGAGGGCGTACATCTCTGCCGGGCAGTCGGTGGGGCAGTCCATGCGCTTCCCTTGCTCTATGAAGCTGATGACCTCTGGGCCTTTCATTTTCTAGGATAGGATCAAGTGGGAAAACGCTTTAATGTTTTTGGAGCTGGCAACAGGGTTGGAAGAGACAGATCGGAGCTGGGCCTGGGGCAATGTTTTGGATCCATGCACCCCGTACAGTCAGCGTTTTCAACCCCGGCACCCAGCGGTGACGTTGTGGCCCGCCCGGCGTGCAGCCCCCATCCCAAGCCTGGGCAGAGCAGTGGCTGAGCAACCGAGTTTTCAGCTCTGCAAGTGAGCAGAAGGATCAAAGAGAAGATCTGCTTTGATTCAAACCCAAATTAATTTGGTTTTTTTCTGTTTCTTCTCCCTTAAATGAACACAAAACTGCAAGATCCAAACAATCTAATTTGTGCCTTTTGTAAAGTGGAAGTGAGCCTGTCTCTCCTCTGTTCAACAACGGGAAGAGCTCCTCCTCAAGGAAACAGAAATGTAAGTTCAGCGTGTGTCAGCCTGTTGTAGAGCAGGAGACCAGACCGTGGCATCCATCCATGATGGACCCAGCTCTGCCTCACCTTGTACGGTTTCTGCCCGTAGCTGAAGGCCTCCCACATGGTCACGCCGTAGCTCCACACATCACTCTTGCTGGAGAACTTGTGGTAGAGGATGCACTCTGGGGCATACCATTTCAAGGGCCACTTTCCTGCTGTCCTGGCCTGTCGCAAAGCACAGAGGAACATTTCCACCCTGGGACACAGACTGCTCTGAGCTGAACCACGATTCTGCTTTGCTAAATGTTTGTGTCCTGTGCAATCCCACGCTGCTGAAAAAATCCCCTTGCCCTGGGCTAGGAGCTCAAGGTCCCAAGCCCTAAGCTCCAAAGCCTGGCCCAGGCCTTGCTGTCTGACTGGCCCTGCTCAGCCATCCCTGGGTATGGGACGCTGTCCCACGATGCCACCCCACTCCTGCACCCCAGCCTCAAGGCTCAGTGTGGTCACCGCTGGGAAGATCAGCCCTGGCTCGGTCTTCGTCACCTTCTCTTCCCTGCTCTCTGCTCTGGCTCCTCTCTGGGGGTCTCAGCCCCACAACCAGGAGGGCTCCTCCCAGTTACCTGGATCCTTCCCTGTGCTTACACTTACCTTATAGTAGCTGTCGTCAGCGCCAAGAGCCTTGGAGAGTCCAAAGTCACTGATCTTGGCATAATGCTGGTTGACCAGCAGGACATTTCTGGCTGCCAGGTCCCTGTGGACAAAGTTTTTTTCCTCCAAGTACTTCATCCCCATGGATACTTGGTGCATCAGCTCCACAATATTGCTGACTGTAATCTCGTCTCTGGGGAAGATGAAAGGATAATGCAGTAATAAAGGACCTGCCGTTACTCTGGACACCACAGTCCCCTCCAAGCTTTCTAGCTGAAAGGGAGAATGAATGTGGACATGTCTGCTCCACCTACAAAGCCAGGGTCTCCTGGCAGAAAACAGTTTGATCAGAAGTGCAGAAAAACAGCCAGCAACTTTTTCTTCAGTACTTACTTCTTGGAAGCCAAGAACTTGTTGAGTGGCCCTCCAGAAGCCATCTCCATCACGAGCATCAGGGACTCCGCCTCGCAGACCCCAATCATGCGGACAATGTAGGGGTTGTCCAGCTGATGCATGATCTGGGCTTCCTTCATCATTTCCTCCTTCACTGTTTTCTCGTTGTTGCTCTTGAGCACCTTTATGGCCACATCAATCTGCTTCCTGCACGGGGCGCAAGAGACACACACGTGTGATGAATTCCACAGCAGCTAGACTCGTGTGTCACAGCCAGGCGTGCAAAGCACTTCTCAGGTGTTTGATCTCTCACCGGCAATCTCAGTAGCCTGTTGTGGCCATACCCTGCACAGCACTGGTATTGCAGGCGTGCTAGAAGGCCAAAGGCAGAAGGATCACCTCATCCTTTTAAGTGTAGGCCAGTGTTTGCCATCTGTAGATGTGAAGGTGCATCACCTCACACACTGAGCTCTGCATCATCGTTGCCGTATTTCATGGGGGAAATTCAGGCACAAAATGGACAAAGGCCATCGTTGTGGACTCCCAGACAACCAGGGACAGAGCCAAGGATCGCACATCTCCTCAGTCTCACTCCTTTGCCCTGACATGGACCAAGATGACCTCAGAAGCATGGACTTGCTCCTCTGAGCCCAGCAAATGCCCTCAGAGGTGGCAGTCTTACTGCTCGGGAGTGTGCAGTGCAGATTACACCGTCAGGGCAACGAGGCTGTCACCGAGAATCCATGGAAGGTCATCACTGACCTTCCAGAGTATTTTTTATACCTCCACCCCCTTATGGACACTTTGGGGTCCATCTAGCTAGAAACAGGATAGCTGGGGACACCTCTGAGCTCGGCTTGGAGCACCCTTCTCCCGCTTCCTCAGCGTTCTTCAGGGGCACTCACTTTCTCATTTTGTAGACTCCTTTCTTGACGCAGCCAAAGTTTCCTGCCCCCAGTTCTACTTCATCGATCATCAGGTGGTCCCTCTTCAGGAAAAGCTTCTTATCCTTCAGTTCCTCGGGGTCACTGTACGGACTCTCGTAGACACTGGTGTCCATGGGTAGTAGGCGTGACTTTCCTGCACCTTCCCAAGGGATACAGGTGTTTTATAAGTGTGAACAACGTATCCTTCCCCATCTCTCCCTCCCTCCCTAGTTGGGAAGGTTTTCTGTAGTCTCTTGGCCAATTCTCCTTCAAGCTTCAGCATTCAGGCCTCCCTCCTAGGCATCTCTCTCCTGCTGATTACAGCTGCTGAAGGAGCCAGGATGGGGGAGAGATGTTTGAGCATTCCTGCTCCACGCATCAGACCCTGCGGGACCTGGGCACGTGCATGACTTCACCCCTCGGAAATGGAATTGGATACACGGAGTAGTGTGGAAGATGGGGAACAGGGCAAGGCTTGATTTAGAATCATAGAATGGTTTGAGTTGGAAGGGACCTTCAGAGCCCATCCAGTTCAACCCCCCTGCCAGGAGCAGGGACATCTCCAACCAGGTCAGGTTGCTCAGAGCCCCGGCCAACCTGGCCTGGAATGTTTCCAGGGATGGGGCATCCACCACCTCTCTGGGCAGCCTGGGACAGTGTTCCACCACCCTCAGCGTAAAAACTTTTTTCCTAATGTCTAATCTAAATCTACCTCCCTCTATTTTGAAACCATCACCCCTCGTCCTGTCACACCAGGCCCTGCTGAAGAGTCTCTCCCCGTCTTTCCTGCAGCCCCCTTTAGGAAGGTGATACCGACGTGTCAGGTGTCCCCCACGGTTCCTGCGGCATCCCCAGGTCCTGTACCCTCCTGTTACGGGGAGAGGGCTGTCAGAGATGCTCACCTACGGGCTCTGGTGTGTATCCGTCCGCATTGAGAGGCCCAAGGTGTTTCTGGAAAAGAAACAGTGATAAAGTGGATAAAGCAGCCAAGGGAAAGTCCTCCAGTTTGAAATGGGAGAGGAGAGGGACAGGGAGCCTCTGCAGCTCGCAGACCCCAGCCGGTGACTCTCTCTAAGAGGCCCTGAGGTGGGCACAAGAGGTTGGAGGGGTACGGAGCCACCTTTTCTCTTCCAGTCCCACTGGCAGGTACCCCCACCGCAGGGATCAGACCCTGGGGGGATTCACTGCCGTGGAGCCTGAACGCAGCGTCACCCCCAGTGACCCCGCCGGCGGCTGTGCAGGGTGAGGCGCTGCGGGCTCTGTGTTTGCCCGAGCAGCAAGGGGCGCGCGCGCAGGGCTGCGTTTTGCTCTCTGTCCCCTCTGCTTTCCCCATCCCCAAATGAATGACAAGTCTTCTGCAGCAGCAGGGGTCATCCCAGCCACCTCCCTGCAGCTTGTTTTGAGACAGGGAGCGGAGGGAAGCCTGGAGGCAGCTCAGCTGGCAGCTGGCCTACCTACCTGCCCGAAGAGCGGCCCCCGCGAGCCCACCCCGACCCTGTACGAAGCCACTGTCCCAAAAGAGATGGCGACAGAGCGGCACGGTACGCATTTGTCCAGCACAGCTTTGAACGCCAGCGCTGCTTGCAGCCGAGTCGCCGCAACGTGGGAGCCCACCGCGGATTGTGAAAGCTCTCTGAGAAAATGGGTGAACGCTCCGGCCTTTATTTAGCCTCCGCTGGGCTCTGGGATGGGCTGCTCCTAGAGCCCAGCCTAGCTGGTTTCAACACTGCTGGGCACTCGGAGCGGTGACTGAGCGCAGACGTACCCCGAGGCCAGGGACGCAGAGGGAGCACAAAGAGCTGGCCGGTGGCCAGTGGCCAGCGGCAAGGCTGCGCGTTCCCAGAATCCAACCACGTCCTCCTCGCTCCCGCCTGGCAAGGAGGGCAGGGGGGAGAGGGCTCCCTGAGGACAGGCCCACATGTTGCAAGGAGCACAGTATGAATGGAAACCATTTTCAGCTCTAATGGTAGCTTTGCCCAGCTATTCCTTGTCCCCATCCAAGCTGGAAAGGAGACAACGTTGCAGCTGGGCTTAATATGTTCCGTTTGAGTTATTGCCTTTTAGAGAAGAACAGAGTTTGATCAGCAGGCTTGAAATGCAATAACATTAAACCAGTAAAACAGACCCTCCCCAGAACTTACGCTCACGGAGGGGTGGGTTGGTGGAACCGGTGCTGCGGACGCTGTGAATCAGGAGAGAGAAGGTGTTATTAAGAGTCTGCCTGTGCCCCAGGCAGGATCAGAGCATCCTGGAAGGACTGTGTGGACGCCTGGGTCTGATGTCCACCCTCCCACCTCCCCTTTTTTTACCCCAAAATATGCAGAAATATGCCTGGATGTGGGTGTTACTCCCAGACCAGCCCTTAGGGGAGGTGCAGGCCTACTGGAGCACCCTCCAGTCTCCACCAGTCCCAGAGCAGGGACTGGCTGAGTTGTCCCCCAGAGCCCCCTGCCCAGGAGAGCGGGGGTCCCATGGGAGGCTCTAAGGTGACGTCCATGATTCCTGGGCCGGGACAAAGTGACCCATGGTTTGAGTGTTCAGCTCAAGAGACCCACCAGGAGCCAGTCTTGCAGGACATGTTGTTTCCTGCTGCCTAGAAGCAGGCCGCTTTTCAGAAGCCATCTGTTGGGCACCAGAAGTCCCTAATCCATTTGGAGCACCCCATCTGCTCCTGTCTTTGGGCCACCCTAGGCCAGGCCTGCAGAGGGGCCGCTTTCAGCAGACAACATGATGTGAGGCTTGACTAGTTTACCGGAGAAGTTTACCAGAAGGCTTCACCGTTCCCTCACCGCAGGGAAGGGAGCAAGGTTGGAGACGGTGAAGGGAACATCGGTTGACACTGCTCAGACTGGCCCCACTCGGTGGTAAACCGAGGCCAAGGATGGCACTGAGAGATGTCGGCTCACCTGGCATGTTGGGGTTGGGACAGGTTTCCCTCAGGTAGAAAATCAGCCCATCTGCTTTGAGCTTTAGGTACTCCACCAACTGGGAAAGAAATTGGAGGAAAAGATATTATTGCGAGGGGAAAATAATATCTTTTTTTTTTTTTTTTTTTTAGGCAACTTGTGTGGCTGATGGTAACCATCCCTCTCAGATCTGTGGCAGACGGGGACTCAACTATTCCTTTCTCTCCTTTCCTATCCGTGTGCTCAGCGATCTCCTGGAGCAAGCGCTTTGTATGCCTGGATAGCTGCCAGAGCTGGGAAGAACCTGGGAAGTGAGGTAAGAACTGAAGGAGGACAAAAGGCAAATCTCCCGCGGGAGAGTAGGGCGCTTTCAGTGTAATGGTACTGGTGTCCCAGCCAGAAAGGTTTTAAAGTTGTGTTGTGTTTGATGAAGCGTGAGAGAAGCTTTTTGCTTTCCCAGGGTCAGCTCTGTGGGTCCCAGGCGGTTTTTCACTGCAGCAGCTGCTGGTTCAAGCCCAGTGGGGACTTGACTCTGGCTGGAGATGACCAGCCCAGCTCTGGCCACCAGACTGCAGGGAGGATGAGGCTTTCTCTTCCCCTCCTGTCTGGCTCAGATTACATCTGCAATTGGGAGCCTGGCACGGTTCCGTTGCCATAAAAATGTCCCAAAGTCTTTGTTTTCAATCAAATTCAGAGTGAAAACAGTCCTGGGAATTTAAAAAATTCAGCAAAACAGAATGACTGTCCCCCAGCCAGCCCTGCCCAGGAGGAAGCGCCGGTATCCGTCCCCTGGAGCAGGTCCGAGGTGTGCGCCACGGGGCAGAGCCGGGCTCCTGGGGGCGTGCGACTCCCCGGCAGTGCCAAGAGCTGCTGGGCCATGTGTCATGTTCCCTAAAAACCCTGCCCAACCCTCACGAGGGCTGCTGGGGCACTACGGCCATCACCACTTCCCAAAGCCCCTGACTGGTAGGACGTGTCTCCTGGCAGTTGGATCTCCAGTCATGTAAAGATTTTGGCAGCTGGCTCAAGACGTCTGGCCTCCCCTACTCTTTGCACGGAAGTCAGTCACTTGGAAAATAAACTGGTAATCTGGTTTTGCCGGCCCAGGAGCAGCGTGGGGGACACACAGGAGGGACAGCCTGGGATGAGCAGTCTCCTCAGGGCTCGCTGCAGGTCTGAGGCGCACGCTGCGGCCCAGTGTGTGATGCTTGCTGCTGGGGTGCAATTAATAATTAATATAACCACGTCAAGCATCCTGGCTTAAAGCTGGGAATTAAAAGCACTAATCCTCTTGTTTCCTCGGAGAGGCACCACACCAGAGTAGGGCATGAGGGCAGTGGTAAAGCCGGCACTATTTTAGAGCTGCTGTGATATCTCAGACTTAGATCTCCTTAGCTAGGAGTGCGCAGAAATGAATGCAAGGAGATGAGCTGATAGACAGCCAGAGCACGTAAGGGTTGTCTGGAAGGGGCTAGAGCCAGCCGTGTACAGTCCTAAAGCCTTTAAAGCTCCACACGGCCTTTCCTGACCCTCAAGACATGGGCAGCTGTAACAAGGGAAACGCCCTCGCGTTATTGGGACACCAGTGGTCAGCATCCCGCAGCACGGTACCTGCCAGAGCGTGTCGAACTTGGTCCCCTCGGGGATGGAGTACTTGCCGGACTTGTCCTGGTCTATCCGATAGTGATACACTGTTTTGCCGTAGATGAGGGAGAGGGCGTAGGCACTGTTCTCCTTCCTTTCTCTCAGCCTGGTAGGAAGGAGAACCGTTAAAAGCAACTCTAGGTTTGGCCCTGCGAATTATCACGGCTGCCTGGTGGTTGGGTTGCTGCGTGGGCACTTGGTAAGGAGGCCCCGCACCCCACTGTTGAATGGCCACCTTCCTGACACCCCTCTGCAGAGGCTGAGGAGAGACCCTTCGCCTTCAGTCTCTTGCCCTTTTCCTCCCCCCTCTCCAGCCAATTCTTTCTTTCCCTAACTCATTCAGGAGACAATTAAACGAAGGGCTGTCTCACCTCGGCAGAGGTGCAGAGCAAATGCTTTCCCCTGTATTTTATTGGCCATACATTGTCTACGTGTCAATGTTAAACGTCTTCGTCCACCGAACCCTTTATCTCATATCGTCTGGTGCGTTAGTAAGCATATTTCATAGAGATATCTAAACATGACAAACAAATAAAACTCAAGATTGGCTCTTCATGGAGGCCAGACGCTGTCTGGACAATAATAGTTTTGGGGTGTCAGACTCTGTCTTTGAAAGATCTCTAACCACAGTCTGACCACATTCAGCTAAACATCCTCTTGGGAACCATCATGTGAAACAAACAAGTACAGGGCAGCGGAGGTGGGAAAATGGTAAAAAGTACAGGGATGGCAGCATCTGCCCGCGTTTTGCATACTCACAGGAATTTCCCATCAGGTTGTGCCCCAGAGTAGAGCCTGCGTTCAGCTTCGTCCCGGGCGATGCTGCCGTGGTACCAGGGCATCCTCTCATGGGCTGTGGTGGCAATGAGCTTCTCCACCTGTGGAGCCTGGCTTATGATGGCCTGTTCGAGTGCGTCCCCCTGGAAGAGAGTGAGAAATGAGACCTCCTGCCACTCTGCGGCATTGTTGCGTGGCTTCAGCACAGTTTATTTTGCTCCCTTTTCGGTAGAGGACACGGGAAACTTGGACTCGTAGTTGAAACACCTGTGGCCTTCATCATGCCTACAGCAATTGTGGGTGGAATTCTGTTCTGCTGCAGAGCAGAATTCCTCCCTTATCTAAATGGGTCCCATCCCTCGAATCCAGCTGAAGTCCATTGACTTGCTGGTGAGGGACGAGAGAAGTCATCACATTCATATGGGGGATCTTGATGTCAGGCTGGCAGGGTGTCCTCCAGCCCGCATTCCTGGGAGAGCAGGACCCCTTCCTGGTCCCTCTGCCGTCCTGGCCGCTCACGGTCCCCAGACATTACAACTTGTCCAGAGCAGAGCACTCTGGAAATTATGTGGAAGACCCTAAATTAATTTTACTGGCCCCACACGTTTTATAAACAACTGTAGTTTTTCGTTTGCCAGTAGGTGGCAATGTCCTTTGTGTTATCTACCAGGGTCCACATCAGCTTCGAGGAGAAACCTGAGAGATATCTCATTCTGTCAAGCACCTTTGGTCTAAAATAAAGCAAAATTACAGAGCTTTCATAGGAAGGCTCCATAAAGAGAACGCCTGAGCCATCTTTCTGCGAGGACTTGAAAGTGTCTGAATAGTCACTCGCGAGGTGACAGCAGGTAGAAGGAAATTAATTATGCGGCTGCCAGTGTGGCCATTGACAGAGTTTTGCCTTATATTATTTATACTCCAGTCTGCAATAAAATGCAGGAAACTGCCTGTAGCTATTTTTAAACGTGGCTGTTTTAAATAACAGACAGACCTGACCCGGTACCCAGTACCTCAGCCTCATCGGCAAAACCCCCACTGGCTTCAAAGAGCGAGGAAAACCTGAGCAAGAATTTACGCCTGGTTTCATCACACCTTCAGCACAATGTTGGGGAGGCCCAGGCACCTCACGTGGAGAGCGATGGTCTGCCTGCGGCGAGCGTCCCGTGCGCTGCAGGGGAGCAAAGGGCACCTGGGAAAAGACTCACGAAGCGGGCGGTGAGCTCCAGCGCCCTGCAGAGCAGATGCAGCGCTGGCTGTTCAGAGGAAGAATGTGAAGGCTCGGGAAGATGTTTAGAGCTATTTCTGAAGAAGACACTGGTCTTAGTGCCTTCTCTGAGGAGAAGGACCTTGCTTTGCCCTGCTGTAAGAGGGGGATGCCGGCGACAGAGGGGCAGCAAGCGGCAGTGAGCCCCTGGGGAGCAGCCCTTGCACAGTCCCACACCAGTACCTCTAGTTTCCACGTCTGCCGGACATATTCGCGCACCATGTTGTCCCTCATGCTGTCAAAGACACCGGGCTGGGGGTCCACACCACTGGGGCGGTTGCAGGGCTTGCGGAGGGTGCAGCAGAGCCCGTCGGCATCCTTGGAGTAAAACTCGCAGAGCTCCTCCGGCCCACAGTGCGCTTTGCCCCCGGCGATGGCGTAGGTACCGTTCATCTGGCGTTCGATGGCGTAATGGTAAAATTGCAGGTTGTAGACCATGGAGAGGACGTACCCCCCCAGACTGCGCAGGCATTGCCGCAGCAGGAACAGGCCGTCCGACATCCCCGCCAGCTTGAGGTGCTCCTCTGCTTCCGACCTGGCAATGCTGCCGTAGTAAAAGGGCAGGTGAGCGGCAGCGTCTGGCATCTCTGCACGCTGACCGGGACTGCTTGGGTCGCCTCACGTCCTGCTAGGGCTCAATCTGGAAGAGAGAAGCAAAATTCTTCACTGACACAGAATTCTGTGAAAAAGTTTAATTGGAATTCAGCCTTGTCTGCCCAGAAGTTCCTCAGCCCTCAGCTGACGATCTGCAGCGCCGTTTCAAACACCGCGGGGAGAGCAGCAGTGGGTGCATTCCTATCCCCAGCCAGAGAATCCCACGGAGATTCCTCTGTCCCCCCCTGAATGCAGCTAGAAAGTGTAAGTAAAAATCCATCTGATCTTGATTTAAAGATTTTGAGGCATAGAGAATGCGCTGAATCCAACAATTAATTGTTCCAACCATTAATTGCCTCCACCGTTAAAAATGTGTTTCTTACATACATCCCGAAGTTTTTAGCTTCGGCTTCCTACCATTTTCTCTCCAGCCTTGTTCACAATAAAAGGAAATTCTTTTTCCTCTCTGAATAAATAGTTTTGCCATGAGGGCCTATAAGGCCAAAATCTTAAATGCAATAAGATTAAAACATGAGATGGACATTAAATGTCTAAAAAACATTTAGACACAAAATTGCACCAAACACAGCGGAGGAGATAAAGATAAACCCAAGTGCTTCTGGGCAGATGTTAACCATCAGTTGATGGGAATAAGAAAAACCCTTCCTCTGATTATCTCGTGAAAAATTTACGGATTTTTTCCCACAATAACTGACTCTGGCTGGTTTATGAATTTGGCCGATACTCTGATCCCATTTGGCAGTTCCAATTTCTACATCGTGCCCATGCTTCAGAAAAAGCCGGAGCTGAGACGTGGCCAGCCATCACCGCAAGGTGAATTTAATCCCACTGTCCCTGTTCCTGGAGCCTCCTGTTCGGAACAGCCTAAAACCAGAAACGAACCTACCGCCGTGCTGCTGCAGCACCAGCTTGCGCTGGGAATCCAGAGAGAAATGGCGCTTCGTTGATGGAGTCGCTGCAGAGCCCCTTCTGCCAAGGAGTATAGGTCTTGTATCAAATCATCTCAAATCCTACCCACAAACTGAAGCCAATTTCCGGTGATTAATGGAAACATTATCTTATTCGAAGGGTCCCATTTGTTGCGTGGAGCCTCATCTTTGATTTTGTCACTGCGCAGATGCTGACCCCGAAAAGATTGGTGTTGGCCTCCATCCGCATTTCCTGCAAATGCGTCACCGGCATTCAGAGTAAAGAAACCAGCGGCGCTTCAACCAGCACGCTGGGTGTTTTGCCCTGGTTCTTCCCAACATAACCCTCAGCTCTGAACATGATGGGAGAACTCGCTGCCCCATGGCTTGGGCCCACTGCGCTGTTCCAGAAGTGGCCTCTGCTCTGAGGCAGTGGCCGGAGCCGCGCCTGGGCCGGTGGCCAGCCCTGCTCCATCTCACCCAGCCTGCCGCAGCCCACTCCGCAGCGTACGACAGGCCTGCCTCCTGCCACCCTCTGGGACTGCTGGAGCTGGGAAGGGGATGGAGCTGGCTGGATACGTGCTGTGTGTTGGCAGGAACGGGATAGCGGTCGGGAGGAAACTGCTGAGGAGAAACCATTCTGCTGCGTGCACCCCGCTCTGCTCAGCCTACAGCAGCAAAGAGCCACAGGGAGATGGATTTATGGCAACCAGACTTTTCTCTACCTATTTGTTGTCTTCATTAAGCCCAGAAATGGCCCTGATGAGAACAGGAAGGGAGAGCAGGCTCCGCCGAGGAGGCGTTTTAGCCGAGGCAGGAAACCACAACAGGAAGCCGTCAGTGGCGTTTGCAGCTTGGGTGCGGGACGAGCGTAAACCGTATCGGGCACAGCACAAATAAGCCTGAGTTGTGAAGCCCCTTTCACCAAATTCATCAAATGAAGCAACGTGGGGTCCTGCCAGTCTGGGACACAGGAGGCAAATGAATACCCCCTGTAGCTCAAACCCTGACTGGAGTCAGTGCTTGGAACCAAAGAAAATCGAGAGCAGCCCTGAGGAGAGGGACTTGGGGGTGCTGGTGGGCAAGAAGCTCAACATGAGCAGGCAATGCGCGCTTGCAGCCCAGAAGGCCAACCGCATCCTGGGCTGCATCAAGAGGAGCGTGGGCAGCAGGTCAAGGGAGGGGATTCTGCCCCTCTGCTCCGCTCTGGTGAGACCCCCCCTGCAGCACTGCGTCCAGCTCTGGAGCCCTCAACATCAGAAGGACATGGACCAGTTGGAGAGGGTCCAGAGGAGGCCACGCAGATGCTGAGAGGGCTGGAGCCCCTCTGCTGTGAGGCCAGGCTGGGAGAGCTGGGGCTGTTCAGCCTGGAGAAGAGGAGGCTCCGGGGAGACCTGAGAGCGGCCTCCCAGTGCCCAAAGGGGGCTGCAGGAAAGGTGGGGAGAGACTCTTCAGCAGGGCCTGCTGTGACAGGACGAGGGGTGATGGTTTCAAAATAGAGGGAGGCGGATTCAGATCAGATATTAGGAAAAAATTTTTTACACTGAGGGTGGTGGAGCACTGTCCCAGGCTGCCCAGAGAGGTGGTGGATGCCCCATCCCTGGAAATATTCCAGGCCAGGTTGGCTGGGGCTCTGAGCAACCTGATCTGGTTGGAGATGTCCCTGCTCGTGGCAGGGGGTTTGGACTGGGTGGGCTTTGAAGGTCCCTTCCAACCCTAACCATTCTATGATTCTATAAAACGTCCTGATCTCTTGATGGCCCCAGGCATCAAAGCAGCCCAGACACTGGACGATCACGTCCCCCAGGCTCAGCTCCTGAGATGAGATGATGACCAGGTCTTCCCAACCTCAGCCAGGTCCCAGGAGAGAACAGGTCCCAGGAAGGTGGGTTGAGGGATATGAGAAGTGAGGACTGCAGCTCTTGGGTTTGACTGCAGAGTCAGGCTCATGAGTCATGTTCATGAGTCGAGGAAGAGGAAGCACTGAGTGGGCAGTAGAAGGCTGATGTGTGCTACACATGTGCTACAAATTTCCACTAGCTACCTGGGATAAACAGTGATTAGGTACAAGGACGCTGCACCCAAACATGCTGATTGCCTTTGCTGGAAAGTCCAGGACCAGAACATCACAGCAAATGGAACATGTTTGACAGTTGTTCAGACAAGTGAAAATGAGAAGCCATTGATCAGCACTGCGCTCCCACAAAGTTTCCAGCTGCCTACACAGGCAGTTCTGTTACAAACAGACTGGTTTCCCTCTCCAGGCACAGGGCTGTGAGTCAGGAAAGCCTCACGGAGATACGAGAGGGAACACAGGGCTCAGAAGTTGGTCCAGACCATGCCACTTTTTTCATACAAGCCTTGCTGCCACAAATGAACCCTATCAGCTGCTCTTGAAAAAACTTCTAAGTCCCTAAGCCATGAGGGAAAGTCACCCCTCAAGCCTGAGAGCGGATTTGAACAGGATGATTTATAGCCCCTCTAAAGCTAATTAAAAAAAGTCTGTCCTACCGTTCTGGCTCTTTCTGGGCATCGCTAAGCTCCTCTTCCAAACTGCAGCCCTGATCGTTAGCACTGCCTCTGGGTGGACCTGAACGACCCTGATGCAACCTCAAGAGACCTGCACAAACCTCAGACAACTTTGGTTTCCCCTGCTGTAAAATGCGGAGGAATACGAGAACCGATTCGATGGATTGCTTTTACAAACATAACAAACCAGTGCCTGGAAGGAGCTGTGCGCGGGACCCTCCACCACTATTACCTTCAAGTAGCAGGACCTGGTTTTTCCAGCATCTCCTTACTCTCTCGGGCTGCAGCGACCCAGATGCTGGGTGCTCCTGTTGGCTTTGGGTGGTCCCCCCAGGTTAGAATCGGCCCTGGGGGAGAACGGCCAGTAAAACCAGGGCTCCAGGGATAACGGCCGTGTTTGCAAGTTGGTGTTGTGACGTGAAGTTACACTGAAAAAAGCAACACCTACGTAAAAAGTAGTCAGATCTGCGCAGCACGACACACAGGAAAGCCAGGCAGGAAGCTATTGAGATGTCAGTCAATCAGATCTATATATAGCCGGCCACTGGCTTTTTCTTAGATCAGATAAGAACTGTCAGGAACTGGTTTGATTTTATAATTTCTCAGAACAGCAGAACCACCTCGTATGAATCCAGAGCCAGTCCCCGAGAGCAGCGGGGTGCTCTGATGAAAGCGAAGGTGGCGCTGGCAAGCTTTAGCGTCCTGTTAGGACCGTATTTTCTGTATCGCTGTCCTGGCAGCAGTAATCCCCTATAACGCAGCCCTGGCTGGCAGGGCTGTCCCTTCAAGGTGGCTGGGGTAGAGGAGGGACCTTCCCAGGGGAGATGGCGAGCCAACGGGGAGGGCGGGAGGATGGGGACCGTGTGATGGGAACCAGTCTGGAGAGGTATAAAGGGATGGAGTGTGGGGCGTGGGTTCTGTCCTGAGCTCCTGGCTGGCCTGCGCTGCCATCTTCTCTCCTCCTGATGTGAAGGAGCCTCTTTGGCCACCTCACGGGAAGGAAATACGCGTCTCGTGGTGCCCTGCCTCAGCCTGCCCACAGTTCGTGCAAGACTAAAGGTGCTTCTTGGTAGCAGGGTGCAGAGAGGGACGGCAGAGAGCAGAGCGAGTCTCAAGCAGCAGCTCTGTACCCGCAGAGATAACGGGTGCGTACAGGGACCTTCTGGCTTCCCCGGCGCAGCCGTCCCCCATCCCTTCCCCTGGATCCCCTTCTGTTCCTCCGGGTTGGATCTGAGCACTAGATTTACAGCGGAGAGCCTGGTTGGAGATGTGAAGGGCTGAAAAATGTCTACAGCGTACGAGTTGCCTTTCCAAGTCATTCTTCCCAGGAGTAGCTGGCAGTGTGCAAGAGGATGAACCGAAGAGCTGATTCCTGGAGCTCAGGCACATGCTTTTTAAAATCTTAAATAATAAAAGACTTGAAATTACTTTAATTCAACTTAAAATGCTTCTTAGTGTAAAGAAAAACCTGAAAAACTTAACTTTGGATTGGCCTGACTACATTCTTCTAATTGTGCTTGATTAATGTTTAATTCTTATTTATGCATTCCATGGCAGCTCTTCCCAGATTTCCTCATGAGCACTTACATTCCTGGCTGTAACTGCTTTCCTAACCTCCCTGCTGACTACTCATTAAAACCTCCGCTCCCCAACCATTTATTAACACTTGAATTATGTGTGAGTGGGAGTTTATGAAAGCGTGAGCCCATTTATGTTTGCACTCATAAACAGCGTGCCTTCTGCTCACATGGGAAGATAATAATCTTTTCTACTTCTCAGTGAGTATTACTCAGTCCTGCCTGAAATGCTTGTGTTTACAGAAACTCCGCAGAAAAACCTGCCTGGTTTCCACCGAAGGACCTTGTCTGCTCTTGCTGTCCTCGAAGCAAGCAGGTAAGTCCCAACTGCCCCTCCACTGCCTGCGGATCCCAGGCCAGGTGCAGAAATGCTCCACGTACCTCCTCCCCCTTTGAAGTGGAGCGTGGGAGCCCGGGGCAGCCCACAGTCCTTCTTGGAAAGAAAAATGACATTAAATTCCGCAGCAGCCCTTGCAAGGCCTACAGCAGGACCTGGTGCTCCTGTGGTGTGCTCGGTGTGGAGGCTTCTGACAGTGACAGGACTGTACCAGACACGGGTGGGGATCAGTCCACCTCTTCCCCCTCCTAAATCCTTGACCAGAGACCTGGTGCCACCTCATCACAGTGTTACTGGAGATCAAAAGTAGAGGGGATGGTTCTGCTCAAGTGCTTGTGGCCTTGCTCGTATGTATGCTAGAAGCAGCCAGTGCTGACCCAGCGGCAGGGCTAATGGGTGACTGGTTTTCTGTGCCTCCTTCCACCCAGCATCTGAGCTAGGCAGGCTGCCCTGGGTCCCCTCAGCTTTCTTAAAACATTTACTGCCGTGAGCCAGCGCTCTTGGTTGCAGTTAGCGTTTGAGGGGTCGGTGCAGGAGCATGCTGCTCACAGCCCTTCTGCGGAGCCAGCCCGACACCCGTATCTGTGCCCAGAGGCTCGGAAGTTGCTGTGTGTCACCTCTGTTCCCATCTTGCAGCTCACATCGTTCCTTCTCGCCGCTGTGTTTCAGCTTGGCCACTCTCAACCTGCCTGAGCGGGTGAGGGTGCTCATCCTTCTCCAAAAGGGAGAAACGGTGCAACAGAGCGTGGAAAATTGATGACATGCTTGTTTGGTGCAGTCAGATGGCAATAAAGGCCTGAGCTCATTCACATCCTGCTGGGGACTTGTTTTCCTTCGGTGGTTATTTGTCAAATGCTAATGAGCGGAAGCAATTTGCTCCTCTAGCTTTGAGAGCAGGAGATGGAGAGGGGGCTGGGGAGGGAGAAGGCCACCTGCATGGGGCCTGGTGGGTATAGCTATCTGCCTCTTTTGTTCCAGCTGTTGTTTTAACGGCTGGGATTGCCTTGTTTCCAGAAAGCAGTTTTCTGGTGTCACCGTGCTTCCTCTGAGATGGGCGCTGAGGCTGGTGAGCCTGCAGTGCAGCTGCCTGAGGGGTGGCGTGAGGCAGGACCCCGTGCTTCCCCGAGGAGACTGGGCAGGGCGTGCCATCGCAGGGGGTCAGACGGGCAGAGCGCAGTCCCCCGAGCCGAAGCACGGTGGGAATATTGCAGTGGGAAGTACCAGTGGATCTCTGACACGTGCAGATGGTGCGTTACTACTTCTGGATGAACGCAGGCGAATTGCTGTACGCGTGGACTTGTTTCCTATCTGTGTGTGGTCATGCCCGTGGTGTATCACATGCTCTTTCTAGCAGAGTGCACCTGTTTCTTACTCAAACCTTCTCGTCTGGTTGCGGGCTGCTCGGGGAGCGTGGATGGAAAGATGCAACCAGCCGTGTGGATCTTGGTGTGCTCCTCAGCACCCGGGGTGTGCAGCACGGAGCAATGCAGGCGGCTGCTCTTAGCCTGCTTGGCACTGGCTACGGAGCTGACTCTAGGGCTGCCACTAACTGTAGGAGTTTGGGCTGAATACTTGGCCCTTTCCCGAAGGAAAAGGGATATTGGTTCCTTATCTAGCGCTTCTCTGATCCCTGAGCATCCCTGAGCGTGTATCCTAGGCAGGAGCCTGGCAGACCCTGATAAATCAGAATGTAAGGAACCATATTTTTCCTAAAATGCTGCAATGAGGAGCACAGGAGATTTAACTGAATGTGTTTCTTTGCTTAAACTCAAGCTGCCGTTAGTATTCCAGGAACATCCAGTGATGTAGACAGGTACGAGTACCCTGACCTCTGCGTCCTGCACAGAGAGGAGAGTTTCTCTGTAGGCTTCGGTGGCTGGGTTGGTGCAGGAACAGAAACCCGAGTTCCGGTGCCACATGCAGCTGCCCTTCGAGCTGCCCTGCCGCTGCTTTGCAGTCGTACCTTCTCACAAGCCAAATGTCCCAGGTGAGCAGCTTCCCTCGGAGGGCAGCTCTGGAATAGGTGGGGTGCCGGGGCCCACAAGCAGAGTGACGCTGCTGTGCGATGGGGTGAAGCAGAGTCACTCTGTTGTGCTAAGGCAGCTTGCGCTCATCTGTTGCGTGTGTGTAGTTTGGAAAGCTGTAAAGACGCCCCGCTGATCTTTTGTGGAGCCACTGAAAACACTCCTGGCTCCAGACCCGTTGATCCTGAACAGCTTTTAATTAGGGTCTAAGGCACAGAGTTAAACACAGAACATGCAGCTTCCTGCCTGGTATCCCAGTGCTCTTGTGGTCTGATAACTCAGCTACGGGTCATCGTCTCTAAACAAATGATGTCCAGATGTTTGTCCTGGGGATAAATGAGCACAGAGCTTGTCCCTGCCACCAGGGTGGAGATGGTGTTGACAACTAACGAGAGAGAAGACTCAGGACTCCAGCAGGATCCAAAAACTCCAGGGTTTTGGGTCTAGCAGAAGGGCTCTGGTTTTTCACTTGCTTCTACCTGGCCTCCCTGCATTACCTAGAGAGGGGTTTTGCTGACATAACAACTTAGCACACAACATCACGGGCCTACAGATTGACTCCTGCCAGGCCAGAGCATCTGGGGAGTGGCAAGCTGCAGAAAGATGAAATGAGGTATTTACGTGAGGGGGTGATGGTGAGCCTACAGCTTGAGTCCTTTCCTTGGCGGCGCTACGAGCAGCGCAGCCCTTAGCTGCACCGGTGTGATGCACCAGCTGTGATGGATCTTACTGGAAATCAGGTTATCGTGTCCTCCACTGGCTTGGGATCTCCTGATGGTGCTGAGCAGGTACCGTCTCTGAAGGACTGAAACCTACTGAGCAGGTTTGATGCTGCTCTGAACAACGTGCCCTTGTCACCTGCCCGCCTCGCTGCTCTAGGTGGTGAACTGGCTGACAACTCTATTTCCAACCACAAAGTGATGGTGTTTTTGTTACGTAAGCATCTGCATTTATGCTTTACCTTTCCGTTTAAAAATAAATGTAATGGCTGAGCTTAAAGTTTAGCAGCATTTATTTTTTTTTGCAATGCCTAGAGACTCCCTGAAAGATCACAACCACTCTCTCCACCGCACAGGAGTGTGCAGTCTTTGTCCTGAAGAGCCCAGGAGGACGAAAAGGCAGGGAGAGGGGGAGATAGTCCTCCTCTCCTCAGTTTGCCTCTACTGTGTGTGCAGTTGCGATCAGGTCAGGTATAGAGCTCCAAAATCTTCTTCCTTGGCTCCTGGTGTACAGGGCTCTGCAGCCACCAGGCTGTGATGGCTTCATGATGGGGCACTGACTTTTTGTGCTGGGTTATTGGGTGTACCGGGGAGCGAGAAGAGCTGTCTGGGGGTAACGTGAGGGGGCTCACCCACCTGCCAGCCAACCTTCAGTTAAGAGTTCCTCTTAAATGCTTCATGTGAGTTAAAGCCTGATTGAGTGAAAATACATTGCATCTGGCTTGTAGGCTCGTGCTTTGCTGCTCGTTGGGTTTCAGTCCTTTAATCATTCTGTCCTAATTTAGCCTTGACAGGAAGCAGGTACCGTGTCTCCGTCAACAACATCTCTCTACTGAACACGGGCTGTCCTCTGCTTTGGCCCTGGGGCTGTTTTGTACGGTAGATACAGGCTTTGGTCTGTCCAAAGCTACCTGGCTTCTCCTCTGTCTGCTATACAAGATGTCTTCTTAAGGGATTCTCACTCTGGACAATATCTCTATGCAGATGTGGCACTTCACAAGCTCATTCTGCTCTGCAAGTCCCTCTTTGGAGAGGAGGAGGATGGGGAAGCAGGCAGTTACCATTCACTGTTGTGATAGGATGAAGGGTAATGGTTTATAAAATAGAGGGAGGTAGATTCAGATCAGATATTAGGAAAAAAAATTTTACACTGAGGGTGGTGGAGCACTGGCCTGGGTTGCCCAGAGAGGTGGTGGATGCCCCATCCCTGGAAACGTTCCAGGCCAGGTTGGCCGGGGCTCTGAGCAACCTGATCTGGTTGGAGATGTCCCTGCTCCTGGCAGGGGGCTTGGACTAGATGACCTTTGAAGGTCCCTTCCAACCCAAACCATTCTATGATTCTATGATTCAGAGGATGGAGATGGGGAAGCAGGCAGTTGCTGTTCAAGCCAGTACTGAGCTAGGTTGTACTGGTGCGGTGTCAGTGGCAAGTGTTGGTCACCTGAGCCTTGGCCTGGACAGAGGCTTCCATGTGCCCTGAGCTGCCCCGTAACTGTGCACAGCCACTGGGTAGGGGGTTCTGCTTGGGGACGTGTCGGGTGTACGTTACGGCTCACACATATGGAGCCGGCATTGCTGCAGTGCCTCTCCAAACATCTCTGAAGCAGATGTTAGAGATGGTTCACCCTCATCTTCCAGAGCAGCTGCATTCGGTGCCTGAAACAGGGAGACGACCTTCTCTAGCACTGCTGGAGGGGATGGAGGCAGGCAGAGTGTAACTATCCAACTCAAAACTGGCTGAGACGCCAAAGCAGCTCCTCGGTGCTTGCAGTAGGTGCCATGGGCTCTAACGGTCGTGAGTCACAGGGTTTCTCAATCTTGCTTTGAAAGCCCAGGCAAAGGGGGCCAGCAGCAGATCCAAACATGACAAAATGAATGCGCTGGGCATCTGGTGTTTGCCGCCGGCGCTGCACTTGCTTTTGTGACCAGCATATTGCTGTTAGCAGAGTGGGTGAAAGCTGCTGCCAGGTGGGGAGGAGGCTGGCAGGGCGCTGGGTGCGCTCCTTGCTTCTCAGACGTACAAAGATGAGTTTTGTTTATGTGGAACAGGCCAAAACGGTACCAGTGGTTTAAAAAATAAAAACTTTTTTTAAAAAAAATACCACTCAGGGTTCAGTACCGGTGGCAAACATGATCCCAGCACCTTGGTGCTGTTGAGATTGCTTATTTCAGGAGGTGATTTGATACTGGAAGTGCTGGAAACGTCGCGAGTTCAGGAGGGAGCAATGGAAGTGCTGAAGGCCTGACTGCACTGATTAATGAGTGCGCATCTTAGCTGCTGACCAAGAGCCATGAGGGAAAAATTGAGAGCAGGGTAGAAGCATCTAAAGAGCATGATCATCTTTCAGAGAGGAAAAGCTGTTTCGGATGTGCCAATAAGATGATGTGGGGATAAAGGAGAAGATATTAATCAGTGGAAAGTAAGTCTGGTTATCAAGAAACGTTTCCTAACAAGAAGATCCATCAGGATGTGGAACAGGGGAAATAGTGGAAGTCCCGTTGCTAGTCACTTAACACTGGATCAGAAAATGTACTGTAGGGAACAATCCTCTACCGGCAGGAAGAAACTGGGATGAGCTAATAGGACTTTCCCATATCTAATTTCTGCAATTCTGAATTCCATTAGGGAAAATAATCCTTTCAATTTCTTTCTCTGGCCAATGTAATTTCCAGTTCAGCCAATGTTCCGTGGAAAACCGAAAAACACTGAATGCAGAAGCATTTTGCTTCCGCTGTTGACATTTTTGGTGGTCTTTTGTTGAGCATCAGTGTCTGAAATGAGAATGTAATGCTCTACTGACTTGCAGACTAGGGTGACATGCAGAGCAGTAAATACTCTCCTGCACGTTTTTATAACATGGCTCAGTGATTAGCTATGTGATGACTCAGGTGAAAAAAATAGCTCATTCTCCATGGTCTGGTAGGTTCTTAAGTTTTGTCCTTTCTGTGATGTCAATGGGAGGTTGCATTCATCAATGTCTCCCCGTGCTCAGTTTGTTCTTCTTGCCATGGGCAAAATGCGTCATCTCCCTTAACTTTTCCCCCAGGTACCACTAACTTTGAACTTCGCAGCCGAAAGCCCTGTGTGAGCACCCATCCTCTTTTCTCTCTTGGATGTAAGACACTAAAATTAGCAGCACAGGGTTAACGCTATCGTACAGAAAACCTTCTGGTTGCTTAGCTTCTGCTTCAACCTCCTGCAGCCTGCCCTTACCGGCTGGACGCCATCCAACCGGATTCTCTGAGGAGAACGTTGTGGTCCAAGGATGCGGGCTTTGTGCTGCAGAGTCTCCTGGACTGCTGGGTTGTGTCCAGCCGTGGTGGGACAGGCTGGATGTCCTTGCCTGGCAGATATTCAGTGCTGCTCGCAGAATTGCTGCTGCTCTCACAGCCCACTTCATAGCAGACGTGTCTCGGCAGCAACAATTCCTTGCAGAGGCTTTTCTTCACCGCTCTCAGCAGAGACGGAGTGGAAATCCTTCCAGGTCCCAGGGAGGCCAGGGGAGTGGCAGCTCGCAGGGTATCTCCTGCCCTGCGTGGGCCCAGCTGAGTTCCCAGAAGTGCCCGGTGCCGTTTAACCCTGCCTTTTAACGGTATTTCAGAGATCCGGGCGGCCCTGAACACCCCCAAAAATCTTGCCTGTGCCTCTGGCACCTGTTGCCACATTTTGCTGTGGCTGTAGGGCTTTTCTCTAGACTGTTTTCTGTTCCTGCATCAAAATTATGTTCCTCAGGGCAATGTTTGCTGGCTCCTTTCCCAGCTCAGCCGCAGCACTGGAGTTGGTGCCGTAGGACCTGTCTGCACGGTTTGACTGTGGCAGGACCCTCGCCGGTACCCCTCTGTCTTTTATCACTTGACGTGATAACGGCTGCAGGACCTTGACCATCAGATGATTTGGGGAGGGAGCTTCTTCCACTGGTTTATAGAAACGTGTATGGTCTCACTCTCCTCCTTAGGCCTGTATTAACTTAATAAACTAAAGCTCTAGTCGTCATGTAATATTTATGCTGGGTACTCCTGCCTCTGCCTTCTTATCTCTGTGCATGAAAGATTATCATCTCCTCAGATAAGGCAAACCAAACGTGTATGTCTTCAGAAGTAATCGTCAGCATCTGCACAAACATCTGACGGGAAAAGGGTCATGATTTTCTCTCAGAAAAAAAAAAAATTAATTCTTGCTAATTTTCCACCTGCCCTGCAGATCTCAACACCTTTGTAGACTGCAGTGTGATCTGCTCCAGAGCTGCACACTGGGAGTTTTCTAATGAGCTGGAAGAGAGGCAGGTAGGAGCAGGACAGCAGATGGGCAAGGAAAAAACTGAGTAATCCGTCCAGGCCGTCCCAGCCTACCATAATTTTGTTACTTAACAGGCTTCTGCTGAGGGGTTATTTAGAAGCTTTTCAGAAGCACAAGTAAGTTGTTTTTTTTAAAAGACTTTAAGGGTTTAAAATACTCAGCTGGCTTCAGTCTCCTGTTCTTTTTGGCCAAAATGGGAGAGAACCCAGGCACAATGCGGTGGTGTTAGATGCAGAAGGACTTTCTCTGAGGTCTGAGCTAGAGATTTGAGTCAGTGACTGATAGATGATGGGTCTGGTATCTCTTCCAGCTTTGTCTCTCGTTTGCTTTTCCATCCAGTTAATTGTAGAGAGGCAGCAACAACTCTTGGTGCTGGGGTGGAGTGACTTTTTCCGGTCAAATCCTCATAAAGTAAGGTTTGAGACTATGTTCACTAATGTTATCCCGGTGCTTGAGTACTCGTAGTTAGTGGATAACGTAACCCCAGAAGCAGCAGCTCAGTTGTTTTTCTGCTTTGCGGTTTTGCAGCTCATCCCAGCGCTGCCCGACCCGGGGCCCTTCTAGCAGCCCCGTGCAGAAGCCAGCGTGTCCCATCGACTCCGTCCCACTGGTGGAGCGCTGAGCAGCCCTGCCAAGGCTTGCAGCGGGTGGACTGGAAGGTTCAATGTTCTCCTTCAGGCTTTTAACTCTGGCAACAGCGGATTTCCCCAGTATGTGTCCAGGAAGGCTTTAAAACTGCTCCTCTGCTTTGCAACCTTCTGTGCTTCAGGGTTCTTGCTGGAGAACCCAGCAGGTAGTGAGTGGTTCCCCTAAGAGCAGGGACCTTTCCCTGTCGCTTCCCACACTTTATCCCAGGTTTTGCCCAGGGTAAGGAGAACTTTAGGCTCTGAAAATGCGCTGATGGTGAATGTGCTCTGCCGCCATGTGCCATCTTTCAATTCTTCTGTGTTTCTAGGCAGCTGAGGGATGACACTGACGATCCCTCTCCTGCAGATGGGGAAGCTGAGGGAGGTGGAAGAGCTCATGCCACGGTAATGCTGTGGGCTGGAGTTGTCCCAGGTAACACGCTTGCTGCCACGTTACGTTGCCTGTCACTGTAAGCACATTGCATCTCTAGGTGATCTAGGATGGGCCTTGGAAAAATAGTCAGTTTGTCATCTTTATGCTTGCTTTTTTATGGCCAGTGAGGCCCAATACTGAAGTTTCTTATGCTGTTTTATAATCCTGTAGAGTTTTCAGAAAAATACAGCATTATCTGAATCCTCTTACACCACTTATTGTGCCAGACCCCTGAATGTGTTTGAGTTATTAACTTGCTGCAAAAATTGCCTGTTGTCTTGTCCCCTCAGAGGCATCCAGGAGATGAAGTGATTGCTTTCTGATACACTTCAGGATCATTCAGAATCAAGAGAGCTATATATGTGTCTCAAGGTACAAGTGACAGGTCTTGCCTAGAGTTTCAACTTCTACAGCATTCATACTGTGTAGCTTATGAATGCTACATCCAGTTCTGGAGCCCCCAACATCAGAAGGCCATGGACCAGTTGGAGAGGGTCCAGAGGAGGCCACGCAGATGCTGAGAGGGCTGGAGCCCCTCTGCTGTGAGGCCAGGCTGGGAGAGCTGGGGCTGTTCAGCCTGGAGAAGAGGAGGCTCCGGGGAGACCTGAGAGCGGCTCCCAGTGCCTAAAGGGGGCTGCAGGAAAGGTGGGGAGAGACTCTTCAGCAGGGCCTGGTGTGACAGGACGAGGGGTGATGGGTTCAAAATAGAGGGAGGCAGATTCAGATCAGATATTAGGAAAAAATTTTTACGCTGAGGGTGGTGGAGCACTGGCCCAGGTTGCCCAGAGAGGTGGTGGATGCCCCATCCCTGGAAACATTCCAGGCCAGGTTGGCCGGGGCTCTGAGCAACCTGATCTGGTTGGAGATGTCCCTGCTCCTGGCAGGGGGGTTGGACTGGGTTGGCTTTAACGGTCCCTTCCAACGCAAACCATTCTGTGATTCTATGATTCTATGATCTGTCCCTGCTAAAGTAATTTAATCAGCTGAGAGAAGTTTATAAACCCTCCTGCCATCCTTTCAGGTCCAGTTCAGCTTCACAGTTGCTAATAGTTGCTTAATGTCCTGTGAGGGTGGCTTTTTGCATGCTCAGGAGTAGCGTGCGGGTTGCTGCAAAGGATCTCTGTGTTCCGCTGCGCCTGCAGAAGGTGCTGGGTGAACTGGCCGCGCGGCTCGTACTGGGTGCAGCTAACGACATGGAGAAGCGTTAGTAGCTGCGGCTGCCTTTAGCATCTGTCGCCTGCAGCGATGCTGCATGAGCATTGCGCTGGGTGGCCGCAGCCAGACGTTCCCAGTCCCCAAGCCAGCTCAGGTATCTACGCAGGGAACGCAGCGCAGAGGCAGGCACTGATCCGCAGAATTGCAGGAAATCAGGCACCCTGATCCTGTTGGGGCTTCAGTTCTCAGTGACTTATGAAACTAGGTCTCTGGCTAAGCTGCCCTGGTGTGAACTGGGACGCGACGGCAGTTAGCACCCCTGTTCCTTTCAACAGGCAGAGGCAGTTTGAGGTCCTGCTTCGCCAGGGTCTTCTGATAAACGCTCTGTTAGGTGATGAATTTAAGGTGCTCACGCTTGCTCTTTGGCACTTGGTGTTCACAAAAGCAGCCACAGGGAAGCAGGAGACAGTGCTGCTGAGGACATCTTTAACGTCGCAGGAAATACCTCCCCAGCTCAGCAGAAAAGGGGCAGAGCAGTGGTCAGCTACCCTGCGTCTGACTGGGGCCAGGAGCACGAGGAGGGGAATCCTACGAGATCCAGCTGAGCTTCCCAAACCGCAGGTGTGGAATATTGTCCTGAGGGTTAGTAACCTTCGTGATAGTCTTCCTCAGAGGGGAAGCATGAACTTTGCCTCATTGCTGTTGTTAAGGAGTTATTTGAACACTATTTCAAAGCGGAGTGAGGCTGTTCCTTTGCTGGGGTATGTGATGAGGATCACAATAAACGTCAAACTGTGCAGGATTACAGGGTGCTTGTAGGAAATTCCCAAAGAGGAAATTCTGAAGAGGAAAATTAGCTGGAGGCAGGAGAAGCTAAAGACTTGGCCTTCACCAGCTCTGCTCTTCTGGCCCAAACTGGCTCTGAAGGGTGAGTGTGCGTGTGAGCAGCGTGTGTTCGGGCAAAGCGTGTGACTCGCAAGCGGCAGTGGACGTTTGCATTCACAATCAGTCACTTCCTACGTGAAAAGGTCTGTTCTGAGTGTTGAAATGCTCCGCGAACGGGCAGCTTGCTGTCGGTTTTCCAAGTAGGAAACTGAGGCAGAGAGAAATAATGGGCTGGATCTGCACGGGGCTGTTTGTTTATTTTAAGTAATAATGACAAAGGCTTTTTGTTCCAATTATTTGAATAGGTTTTAGGGAAGTAGAGTTATCTAAGACCTTAGTTCATGCTTTATCCTTACTACCTCCCTTACAGCACCTATAACTTGCTTTGCAGGCTCTGTGTGGAGTTTGTAGGAAGCTGCCTGTGTTCTCCATGCCCCCCGCTATCCGTCTGACGTCCTGGGCTCTCTCCAGCCTGGCCCCGGTCTCTGCTGTGCCCGTTCAGTTCCACACCCAGCAGGGCCTTTCCTGGCACCTCTGGGGATGTTACCAGACTACGTAAGCACATTTGGTGATCAAAACTGTGTTTAAAAATGCATATTCCTGCACCGGAGACGAAAGGACCAAACAAGTATTATACTTTAGTTCCTAACCTGGTCTGTTTGATAGAGCCCATCCAACGCTACCAGATGAGTCAGCAGAGATTCCCGAGAAAGCAAGTGCTAAACAAAGTGTGTGAGGCTTTAAATTACTTGGTAACAGCTGCCTGTGCTTTTGCGTATTTCCAGCCCTCCAGATTTATTTTCTGCATTGCCCCTTGATAGTGCCTGCTCTACTGCCAGCTGCTTCCTGCATCTTTCTGTTCCCAGTCGTGCTCCTCAACTCAGACCCACACAATTGTTAGAGGAGGGGGGAAAAAAATCATCTCAGCGGCATCCTTTGCCGTTGGCATCGCTGCTTTTGTGCCACCGGCCCCACCTGCTCGGGGTTTGTATGAGTCAAAGCCTGGCTTAACTGACACATCTGTTGTCCTTTCTGACCACGTTGGCCCTCAGAGTTTTTCTGCTGAAGCCAAGTTTTATGGAGCTGGTTGAGTAGTGATCATGTACAGAGCCTGGTGCTTAAAGATTTTCTGCTCTTTGTGAAACTGATTGCCTTACAGGGCCGTATAGAGACTGTGGCATGCGTAATCCTTGCTATCTGAGAGTTCTCAGGAAACACTCTTTCTGGTTAAGGTCTTAATGGGAATTAAATTTTAAAGCCGTTAAACACCCACGTGCGTGTATGTGTGGATTCTAAATACTGCTGTGGCATCACCCGTGTTTCTTTAGGTAATCCTATTCCTGAGAGCGTCAGCACGCTTTTCAGAGACTTGGGCCCCTTCTCAGGAGGAAAAAGGATGGTGAAAGATTGAAAAGACAAAAATCATAAATAGATCAGAAAGCATAACCCTGTAGATCAGTTTGTTCATCCCCCTGCCAGCGAAGGAGCCTTCTGCCTGATCCCTTCTCCAGTCCCCTCTCCAGCTCTGCCCATGTGATGGGTTTCCCTTGCGTCCCTGCGGCATTTCTTCCACAGTCTAATAGATCTACCCATTAGGAAATGTTTTCTGAGGTTTAATCTCAACTTTCCTTTGTTCTACTTTATTCCATAACACCACGGACTGTGCTTGAGTTGATGGGAGCTGGACCCGTGCCTGTTTTCACGGAAAAGTGCAGAGCAGTAACAGATGAGATGACAAAGAAATTTAAGGAAGTAAATGTGAGTTTGCCAGAGGCCCCTGTTTTTGAGTATATTTGCTCTCACATTTGTCAGTAGGACATCTCTGGAGTCCTTCTCAAGTATCTGGAGCACAATTCAGCGGGTGCTGGGTATCCTAAGTCTTCCCACATTGCCACTGAGACTCGCAGGCAGTTTAAGGAGAAACTTCCAGAGGAGAGAAGTTTTGATGTCATGTCCAGAGGTGAAGGGAAGAGAATGTCTGGCCCTGAATATTGGACTACAAGCCATCGTTTCAGCATCTGCTGACCTATCTAAATGTCCCCAAACCTCAAAAAGAATATGATGCCCCTGAACTTACACCATTTTTTTTTTTCCCTGACCCAAAATCAGTAGAAAAGCTAGAGCGGTCGCACGATGAATTAATCTGGGCCTGTTAACATCAGCATTTCACGGGATCTCCCCTCCTGCCAGTAAACCGCCGATGCAACTGGGGTGTGCAGAAAGGTACGAGACAAGGAACAAAGCAGCCATGTCGCGTAACAGTTACCAAAGATACCGACAGCAAAAAAAACCAGCCTCTTACCTGGTTTGCAGATGGGCAGGATGTCTCGCTGGGGCTTCGTTACAGCAATTTTGAAGAAAGAAAGGAAAGAAGAGGGAAAATGTTCTTCGACAAGTGAGAAATGAGTCGATTTTGGAAGATGAGTGAGGAGCAGGCCACACCATCCAGTGAGCTGTCTGGCATTTGCTAACCTCTGTTTGCTGGTTTCTTTGAAATGTGACCTATTTCCTTGTTGCGCAGGAAAGGAAAGAAGAGAAAATAAAAGCTGTGTGTAGATCTGAAGAGTGAAAGAGCTCTGAGGCCTTCTCAGTGCCACAGCGTGGGTCTGGTATGGAAGAAAACAAATCGGAGGAAGGTGGTGAAGAGCTGTCGTTATTTGAACAAATGTGTTGGGGAAGACACTGCCTGGAGAGCAAAGCTCTCCTCTTGCCGATGGAGCAGATGTTCATGGGGAAGTGAGCCTTTTTGTACAAGTATCTGTACCGTGCCATGGTGTGTCCTTTGGAAGTCACAAGGGGATGAGGAGAGCTTCGTTTCTCTGGATTTGCCACATCCAGGCCAGAGGCGACTGAGGAAGGCCCTCTGTGTAGGGCCACTTTGGAGCAACAGTTTGTGATGGGCAGTACCTAGGCTCAGTAGCCCAAGAAGCCTCTCCTAGACTGTTTTTCCTTCTCTGCTTTCTGATTAGCTCTTTGTAGTGCCAAGATGGCCGTAGCACTAACAGCTGGGTTGGGAACCGACCAACACCAGTCCCACCAAATGGTGCTTACTTTTGGCAGGGTTTCCAGCTGCTCCGTAGGGATGTCTCCCTTTCCAGCAGGGAAAAGTTTCCACGTTTCATCCCCAGGCATGGTAGGTAGCTCACTACTGCTTAACAACTCATGAGCCTGGAAGAGATGGCTAAAGGGTCAGTGTTCAGCGCCAGCTCTTGGTGACTGCGGAGAAAGACTACAGTGCCGTGACTTTTCTGCCAAATGCAAAGAGGTGACCCAAAGAATCATAGAATGGTTCGGGTTGGAAGGGACCTTCAAAGGTCTTCTAGACCAACCCCCCTGCAAGGAGCAGGGACATCTCCAACCAGATCAGGTTGCTCAGAGCCCCGGCCAACCTGGCCTGGAACGTTTCCAAGGACGGGGCATCCACCATCTCTCTGGGCAACCTGGGCCAGTGCTCTACAACCCTCAGTGTAAAAAATTTTTTCCTAGTATCTAAAAATGGGGAATCCCAAAGCGCCTCACTGTTGCAGGCAGAAGACTCTACACTGTAGGAGTTGAGGCCCTGATCGTGGCAGGTTAAGCTTGCTGGCGTTCAAGCCTGATTGGAATAAAAATGTACAGTAGTAGGGTTAGATATGCAAAACGCAAGCTGTCCTTGGGCATTACTCAACTGTGTGGCATTTCATTGCCAGATCCCCCTTGAGGAGCCCTTTGTTTACATTTTGACCTGGAGGTGTTTACTCAGAAACCCATATTAAAGGTTTTTCCAAGGACAAGGTGGGATCCTGAGATAGAGGGGATGAGTCACCTGGGCCATTTACCATGGGGAAAATGCAGCATCCCAACAAGCCCAGCCTTGCAGTGGGAGCAGAGCTCTCCAATCCTGAGCCCTCCGCAAGGCTCACCTGCACGTCTGTCTTTTGCCGAGGGTCCCCGCAAAGTTTAGGCAACGTACAATGATCTTGATACCAGGTTTCTGAGGTTTCAAAGCTAGCGGTGGCTCTTTCAAGCTGGAGTTACAAATTTGGGAGACGCCAGCCCGATTTTATCTAACACCTGGCACTAATTAAACTGAGTTTTACTGTTGGACAATGAGTTTGCATGTCTCTACACTCGTGGAAAAACAAAAACATTTGTTTACGGCTAGTTTTACTTGCAGGTTCTCAACCTGCTGTATTTGGGCTGCAAACAAAGCAGAGCAGTTGGTTTATGAGCGCAGGAGCTGAAAGGCGGAACGGAGCTTTGTTGTGTTAGGTGCCCATCAAAAGGGTTAGTCAGTGGCTGAGTAGTCCCAGCATGGACCTGGGGCCAGGCTGTGATGTACAGCCAGAGCTGGGAACTTTGCCCAGGCCCTGCAGTTTAGACATAGCAAGAGCGAGTTTCTTTTATTTTACGTACAAAATGATTACACAAAATTACCCCATCGGGCCTCAGCATCGTTCCCTGTGTGTTTTCATGGCAACCAGGACAGAGTTTGCAGCCTTATAAGCCTTAAAATGAGCGCTGACCTCAGCGTTGTTCAAGCTGGTGCTGCAGCTGGGTGTGCTGGATGCGTTTGGGCATCGGCCAGCACCACCGAGAAGTGATGGTGCCAGGTTTGGCTGGAAGCGTTGCTCTTTGTGCTTCCCCAGGGCTTGGTGCATCACTTCTGCAGGGTTCCTGCCACCCTGGTGCTGAGCCTGGACCTCACAGGATCCGAGTGCACGGCCTCTGCCACGTGTAGCCACAGGAGGGTGCAGTGTCCCCGGGCTGCTGAGCTTTGGGGATGGGGTGCTGGGGCTGTGCTGAGCACAGGGCTCCCTTCCATCCCAGGAGTGAGCGAGGATGCGGGGGAGCCAGCGGGAGAGGATTTCAAGCATCTCCTGGAAATGCATCATCCTCTCCTCGTCCTAAGAAGGAGAGGAAGCAAGTAGCTGGTGCTGCGTGATGTTGGAGGTGAATTATCATAGCCGTCAATTGCCTGTGAACCCCTTTTTTTTTTTTTTTCAAGCAGAGTCCAGTGCTCTTATCTGTGAGTATCTGGTCTCTTTTTACCTTTTGCCATTTTCTAGACTCTTGTGTGAGAGATAGAGGCCTTGGCTTGGGAAGGTGTGTGCAGCTCTGAGGTGGCTCCATCACCCCTTCAGAGAGAGGTCGAGACTGGAGTATGACCTAGGCGGTTTTTGGTGAGGAGTTTGCATGGCCTGGTGTGAGAGGGTCCTCAGAGCAGCACTGCTTTTGGGTCCCGGGCTGGGGAGGTGGGCCTTGAGCACATGGATTGCGTGTCCTTGTGTGTCAGGAGTCTCTAACACCGTATTTACCATCCAGGAGCGACTGGAGATCCTGCACATCAGGGAAAAGCACGTTTTCCTAGGAAGGGAGAGGGCCAGGCAGCACCGAGCTGCTCGGTGCTGAGCAGGGAAGATGGATGTCTGCAGCCTCTCTCCCTCTTCGTTACATGCTGAGCGTGTTTGGAGACAGCTTCAGCAGACAGAGAGCCCCTGGTATGGCAGCGGGCCATGCTTTGGGCAATTAGTTTTTCCCTGCCCAGAAGCAGCACCATTCAATTAAACCCCAAATACTTTGTTTAGCTGCTCTTTTATGTATGCGCTTTAGGGGCTCAGACAATGGGCAGCATGGCCTGGGGAGGAAGGAAACCGGTCTTTCTACCCAGCCAGGGAACCCGCCAAAAAAATCCAGCCCAGCAGTTGCAGTCCCTTTGAACTCCGTTCTCAAACACAGCGCCAGGCCTTTCCAGTTTGTCTGTAAGGAAGAGTGGTCCTTGTGCTTGAGACGGGATCCCTGGGACTGGGGCAGCACTGGGAGTGGAGCTGGGGACTGCGAACTCCCACCATCAGGATATTTTCCCTTGTTTCCTCAGGCCTGTTAGGATGGCCGTGCCTACCAGGCAATACCGAACGCTTTGAGACCAGCGGAGGTTCGGTAGGTCCCTCCTGGGCACCTCCTGCTCAGATCCCTCCGCTGTGTCATCCGAGGGGTGGAGTTCAGAGGGCTTCACTAAGGGTTTACACAAGTTCGTGAAAGAAAATGAATTATGGCTGTTAAATGCAAAGGTACAGCTTCTGACTTAGGTTCAGCCCTGCACTTGGTTTACCAATAGCAGAGGATGTAGGAGGATATACCACAAAAAGTACCACAACCTCTTGCTTTTTTTTTTTTTAATCCCTTTTCTTAGGCACCCCATGGCCAGATCTGATTAGGATGTAGGGCTGGCCAGGCCTTTGTGGATTTTCCTTTCTCCGTTCCCATCTCATGGTCAGATGGTTACAGACTGGTGCTGGGTCAGCCTGAGCGGCACCCAGGACCATCGCCAAGAGCCCTGGCTGCTCCGGCTGCTGCAGGGCCGGATCCTGTGGATTTGGCAACGGACGTACCTGAAGGGCCGCAGCGGGACGTGCAGTCTGGAGGGGCTGGCTGTCCTGCGGACTGGGCGTCCACGCCACGCTTCACAGGGCTGCAAACCCTCCTGTCCCTTCCCAGAGCCCCCCCTTGCTCCTGGGCAGAGGGGTCCCGTGTTCGGGGAGCTTGAAATTAACTTCTCACCCTCTTACTCTTCATTCAAATCCTCTTAAAACTAAAGGGGGATGATTTAGGGGTTCCTCTGGCCCTGTTGATGGGCCCAGGCTGGAGGTCGCTGCCTGGCGCTGCCCCCCTGTCCCAGTCTCCTTCCTCCTCTCTGTATCCCGAGAAAAGCCGGGCAGAGCACGGAAAGGCCCATTTTTATAATATTTGCAGGACTGCCCGGTAATTCTCGCTTTACCAAGGCCCACATATTCAGCTTTCTAATCTCAAAGATGACTTCAGAAGGAAGAAGGAAATGAGCTCCTGCCCTTTATTGTAGCTTATTGTTTTATGTGTCCTGAGAGGGCTCTGTTTTTAAACAAGCAGTATTTTATTAGTTGCAATGTTTATTCTTTACTTTGGAGATGTATTGTCCTCTGTGGGACACTCCACGGCGGCAGCAGAAGAGAAATTACGGCCTGGCAAGAGCCAGCAGGGCAGAAATGATGTCACTCGGGAGGGAAGGAGCTTCTTCAAACATTAGCGAATTCTTGAGGGCTTTTTAAAATTTAAAGCCAATACCTAAGATGACTGCGGAGCACAGCTGCCTTTGTTAAGGCCGTTTCATCAGACATCCACTGGCTTTTTAAAAGCATTTTGAAAGCTGTGGTTAAAATGAAGGATGCGAGTGTTGTTCATTGTTGGGAGAAAAAAAAAAAAAACAAAATCCTGGCTTGCTTTATCTATTTTGTCTGCCGTCTGCCACCGCCAGCATGACCTCTTTGCTTTATCGCTTTTATTGGGATGTTTTATCGGGCGGGGAGCCGCCCGCATCGCCGCTGGGGCTGCGCGGGGACGATCGCTGCTCCGTTGCAGCAAGGCGCAGCGGGTGAGTTTTATACTGCGGCAGGCAAGACCTGCCTTCTGCACTGATGTCAGCAGGCAGGGCGGGACTTTCACAGCCTTGTGGGTTTGGGGATTTTTTTTTTTTTTTTTTTTGGAGAATCCTGGCAAAATTCCTGAGCAAAGTTTTTTTTTTTTTTTTTTTTTTTTTTTTTTTTTTTTTAGCAGCCCCTATACATGCTGCCTCCGAGCCGCTCTCTTATTACTGCTCACTTCCTGAAAGGAGACTTTTTAGCAAAGCCTCTAGCTCCTGCGCTGCCTGGGTCTGACAGAAGAAGGTTATTGAGGAAGGCGACATAAACCTTCAGCCTGGAAACTTTCTGACACGCGCAGGACCGAGGGGGAGAGAGAAGCTTTTGGCTGCTGCTGGGAAAAAGAGGAAAAAGAAAAAAAAAAGAAACTCAAGGAATTAAAAGGGGAAAAAAGAAGAAAGAAGGGAAAACACTAGAAAAGGTAAAACACTCTTTAAAATAATTTTTCCGGAGAACTCGTTGAGGTTGGAGTGGGGTGGTCTGGGGTGGAGGGAACGCGAATGTTCTTTGAAATCAGAACCGTCTCCCTGGAGAAAGAATGAGCCCGAAGAGCATTGCACGCTGGAAAAACATTTATGAGAATGAAAACCATGTTCACCCTTCTCCAACATTCAGAGTTTCCATAAAAACGCAGGGTTGTGTTTCAAAGTGTCTGCAGACAGCAGCAGTCAGGCATCTGCACTCGCGCGCTGTCTCCCTCGCCTCCCCCATCCCCATACCATTCCACTTTTTTTATTGCGTTAAGCCATCCGATCGCATGTTTGCTGCCCTGAAATACAATTGTCTTACGCAGAGCTGCCGTGGGCGAAACCCTCAGTTACAGAGAGCAACAGCTATGATCCCTATTGCAGAATTATACATTCCTTGCTGTCTTCATTCCTGAGAATAAACACATATTCCGCTCCCTCTTTCGCTGTCTCTCTCCATCTTCAGGAGCTGCCAATGCCTCTTTCCCTCCGGTACGATGTGGTCAGAGGATTATAAACTGTCTGCCCTGAAAAAGTTGCAATGTCATTAACTTCGTGTGCATCAGCAGGCGTTTGGCCCCGTTGCGCTGGTCGTATATTTCTCTGCTTTGATTCTGTTTTAAAGGTTTTTTTTTTAAAAAAGATCAATCCCTCAGAACATGTTATTTTAAACATCAAAGTAAATATTAGTGATGGTGAAATGCCAGAAGATTATCTCATTAGTGCTGAAGGAGCTGTGCTATAAATAGAAAGGAGTTTATAAAATAACTTTGTTGAATATCTTCCAGAGGGGAAGAATCGAACCAAGAGGGAAGCGCAGAGCCGCGCTCCAGGGCAGGTACCCTGCTTCGGCGCCAGCCGCGGCTGTGCGGCAAAATTTAAAATTTTAAATGGAGGCTCGTTTTGGGGGACTTTTCTGGTCAGGCGTGCGCAGGGATGTAAACCTCAGGGGGCGTTTGTTTTCCTGTTCCAGTCCCTGCCAATACCCACGTTGGCTGGAGATAGCTCAGCCACACCAGAGATCTGTTTCTTATTCTGTTCATTAATATTCTCGTTAGCAGAGCTCACGTGATGACAGCGTGCAATCTAGTGCGTGCCGGGTGATAGCAGGAAGATTTTTGAAGTCTTTGTTCATTCCTAGTCTCCCCCACGCTGCGGATGGTGGAAGGGGAAATGCTTTATCAGGCGCCCAGGTAATTCCCCAGCCGGCGCGGGGGTGTTCCCCCTGCTCCGCTCGCCATCGCCTTGCCCAGACTAGTCTGAAATGCCTCCGTCAGTGAGGCTTCCTCCAGTTCCTGGGAGGTTGTTCCAGTGTCACGGAGTTTCTCCATATATGGAACGTGCAGAGTGCTCCGGTTGCTCCATCCTTGGCTTCCCGTCGTTCCTGCTTTGCCCCACAGCAGCACCCTCTCCTTTCCTTCTCCTCCTCAGATCCCCGAAACCTCCAGCGCTCGTCGGTGTGTCTCCAGTTGCATTCCCTGAGCAGCTGCTTGTTGGGTGGAATGGGAAAGGTCCTGTCATCTCCTGTAAATCATGCTTTTCCCAGATAAGACTTGGGGGCTGGACTGTTTCATTTGGCAGAGGAAGACCCCGATAAGCTGCCGTGGGGTGAAGCGTGGCCCTGGGGGAAAGGTATTGCCTGCTCAGCATGAACAGTCTGTGCTAGTCATAGGAGAGGCCTTTTAAGTCCAACGTGCAAACCTGTAAGACGAGAGGCTCTGCTATCGCTGATGGCCACCCAGAGACTGTTACGGGGAGGAGTAACTGCGCTTATCGCATGAAGTCATGGTCCAGAGACAGCGTGGGCTCAGCTGCCCGGAGGAGCGGCTCTGTGAAGGGCTTTTCAGCACAGGTTCCATCAGGCCCACCCAGGGGGTGATCCTGTTCAAGCACTTATCTAGAGCTTATCTGAAACCCCCAACTCCAAAAACCACTTTTCTTGCCAAGTTTCCAGCGATTTGTTTGTTCTAAGCCAGAAACACCGCAGGATGTGTTTGTCACGTCCTGTCCTGCCTAGATCTCGAGTTAACACAAATGAAGTTAAAACAAACAGAATTTGGACCAAATTTGTCAAGT
>JAAGAY010147880.1:0-20502 GCA_011801015.1 Ardeotis arabs
CGGGCGGCGTGGGGCGGCCCTGGGGCGGCCACCGGACTGCGAGGTGTCTGCGCCGCGCCCGGCTCCGCCGGCCCCCACTCCTGGCTCCCGCTCCCGGCCCCGCCGCCCCCGTTCCCGGCCCCACCGACAGCCGCGCCCCCGGCCCGAAATAGCGCGGGGCGGGGCCGGCACCGTCATGGCGAGGTGAGCGCGGCCGGACGGGTCGGGCAGCGCCTGGCACCCCTCCAGGGCGCCCGGTCCCCGGGGCAGTGCCCAGTCGGGGTCTCGGTCCCCAGGGCCCGGAGCCCGAGGCACCACCGGGCAGGACCCTCCCGCCCGGGGCAAGGGGAACGGCGCCGGGAGTGGCGGGGCAGAGCGAGGGCAGGCCAGGCCCCGCTGGCTGCCGAGGCGAGGGGCCGTGAGCAGGGAGCACTGCGTGCCCACCGCCCACGTCCCGCACCCACTGCACTCTCCTTGCCAGCCCCCGAGCCCGGCCCAGCCTGGGGACACGTTTGGGGCACCGTCCTTGCCCCAATCCCCACCCCGTGCCTCACGCGGTCCCTGCGGAGCCTTTGTGGGCACCGCGGAAGCACCCATTGCTCTGCTCTTTCCCAAGGCAACCTGCAAAGACGCTGTGGTACGACCGCCCGCAGTACGTCTACCTGGAGTTCTGTGTCGAGGACAGCACGGATGTCAAGGTCACCTTTGAGGACCAGCGGCTGGTGTTCAGGTGAGCTGCCACTGCCCTGCCACCCAGAGACGCGGCCCCAGGCAGTTCAGAGGACAGGGACTCCGTAAGAGCAGGGTACGTGTGGCCTCAGCCCTCTCCTGAGCCAGGCTGTTACGGTGTTTTGGCAGTTGCAGAAATGCAGACGGTGTGGAGTTTTACAACGAGATCAACCTGTATGCCAGGATCAACTCCAAGGTGAGGTTTCCCCCCAGCAAACTGTACTGACAGCCTGCATCAGGCTCAGAGTTAAACCCAGCCTCTGCAGTCCTGAGCGGCACCGCTTAGCGTGGAATCCTGCCTGTTTCCCTAGAGCCTGAGTAGGTTGAACACAAGCCTGGTAGCCCTGACCCTGATCCCAAAACAAACTGTCCCCGTGGTTCTGTGTCGCCTGCAGCCTGCACGTGGCTGAGCTTTAACCCTGTGCATGTCTGAGTGGATTGCAAAGAGGAGTCCGGCAGACACGGAGGTGAGGCACGCCTGATCTCTTGGCAGGACTCACGGGAGAAGCGCTCTGACCGCTCCATCACGTGCTTTATGAGGAAGTGGAAGGAGAAAGTGGCCTGGCCGCGCATCACCAAGGAGAACATCAAGGTGTGTGTGGCACCTGGCAGCCAGGACCAGCCTCAGCGTGTGTGCTGCCCCGACGCAGCACCTCGCGGCTCCTGGGGACAGACACAGAGGGCCCCAGGCGGGGACCCCAACACAGATCTCCCAAAGAGCCCGACCCCATGGTCACCGCCAGTCTGCGGACCTCTGCACTCCTGGGAGGACGTGGCACCCCTTTCCCTCGACGCGGGCAGGGTCAGGACCAGCACCCGCAGGCAAAGGGACACCCTCCCCTTCCTGCCCGGTCCCCTCGCCTGTGCTCGCCCCACAGAGCAATCCCTGGGCTGCGAGGACGGGGCTGCCGGGACCCCTCCGTGCTGCTCCCTCCCTCAGGGGATGCTCTCTCTGCCCACAGCCGGCCTGGCTCTCCGTGGACTTTGACAACTGGCGAGACTGGGAAGGGGACGAGGAGGTGGAGAGGGCCATGATGGAGCAGTATGCAGAGGTGAGCTGGGCTGCAGGCCTCGGGGTCCTGGGGTGCGTGTGAGGTGCGTGCTTGGGATAGGGGTGCGCTGGGCATTCGGAGTTCCCACAGCCGTTTGTTTCCCGTCCAGCTCCTGGAGAAGGTGACGGACAAAGGCCCCCCGCCAGCCATGGATGACCTGGATGTAAGTACTGTCGCGAGCTGCTTCCCCCAGGTGCCCCTACACACCGAGCCGAGCCTCTGGCCCTCCACGCGCTCCAGGATACCGGCAGCAGCTCCCGGGACAGCCCGTCGGTCCCCGGGGCCGCCTGGGGCTCCCCGCCGGTGCCGGGGGCTGGACCCCTCCCTGGCACCTCGCTCCTCTCTCCCGCAGGACGACCTCTGAATTCCAGGCCCCCGGGGACCCCGCAGGAGGCCTCCCGGTGCGCAGGCAGCTCGCACCGCCGAGCAGCGCGGGCTGGGCTCTCCGAGGACGCGGAGCCGCCCCAGCCGGTTCCCCGCGGAGCGCGGCGGACCCCGACCCAGGGCGGCGGGAGCCGTCCGGCCTCCCCGTGCCGCTTACCCGCGCGGGGCACAGGGGCAATAAACGTGAGCTGCTGCTGCTGCCGCCGTCTGCTGTCCGCTCGGGTCGCCGCCGCCGCGCCGGACACCGGAGAGCCGTCCTCTCCGCCACCGGGAGCGCGCGCACCGCGCGTTACCTTGCAGGCTCCGCCCATCCGCGGCACGGCGGCCGCGACCGCCGAGTCCCGTGTCCCTCCCCGGCCACCGTCACCGCCAGGCTCGTGTCCTTTCCTGGCCACCGTCGCCGCCAGCGCTGTGTCCCGCCCGCCGCCGCCGGCCCGCCGCGGCCATGGTGTTCCAGTGCCAGCGGGACAGCTGGGCCCGGCAGGTACCGGCGGGGCGCGGGGGGAAGGCGGGCGGTGCGGGGCTGGACCGACCCTCACGGCGCCGCCGTCCCTGTTGCAGTTCGTCACCAAGGTGGTGTCGTGCCGGGCGGCGGAGCTGCGGCCCGAGGGCGGCGGGGAGCCGGTGCGCGGGTTCCAGGTGGTGCTGGAGGACACCATCCTCTTCCCCGAGGGCGGCGGGCAGGTACGGGCCGGGCCGGGCCGGGGTGGGGGAGCCAGGACCGGGACCGGGCCAGGCCGGCGGCGCTGACGCCCCGTATCCGCAGCCGGACGACCGCGGCCTCATCGGCGATGTGCCGGTGCTGCGCGTGACCCGGCGGGGCCCCGAGGCCGTTCACTTCGTGCAGGCGGCGCTGGAACCGGGCACCGAGGTGCTGCTGTCGCTGGACTGGGAGCGTCGTTTCGACCACATGCAGCAGCATTCAGGTCCGTGCCCCGGCCCGACCGAGGGGCGACCGGTAACCGCCGCGGGCCGGTCCGGGGCGGCCTCACCCGGGCCCTGGGCTGGGGGGGGGCGGTGATCGGTGCCCAGGTTGCCCCCGCCCTGGCCAAGGGAGGGGGAAGCAGCCACAGCCCATCCCGGGGCCGCTTGGGAAGGCAGGCGCCTGCTCTGCGGGCTGTCCCTTGCCTGTGAGCAAACCACACTGCCGGCGGGTTTGGGAGGGAAAATTCAACCTGCTCCGGAGTCTTCAGCGTGCGCCGTGCTGCTCTCAGGGTCCCGAGGCCCACAAGGCGATGGCCACTCTAAGCGGTGGCCCCAGAGTGCCGAGCACGTGCCTGGGCATTTACAAATGGCATGGGGAACGTCAGCAGGGAAAATACAGTCTGACCGAAAATCTTTTTCTGTGCCCAGTGTCACTCAAAGCTGTTGCTTGCACGTCTCTTCCAGGACAGCATCTCATCACTGCCGTCGCAGAACAGATGTTTGGATTCAAGACGACTTCATGGTGAGCAGGGAAGAGGCTCCTTTTGACCCCAGCCTTACCTCGTTTGGCACGTGCCACCGTGCGGGGCCGCGAGGAGCCGAACTGATAAATCACGAGTGGTTTGCCCTTGGGCGTTTCACTGGAGCTCAGAGAGCCTGAGAGAGGTGGCTGAACCGGAGAGAAGTTGTGCAAAGTATTTGCTCTGTCTTCTCCAAGTGTTTGGTGTGCACCTAGTGCTCTGTAAATAACAGGGAGCGGAGGGAAGTGTGTTTTGGCTCAGTCACCACGTTCCCAGCAGTGGGATGGCACTTAGCGCTGCACAAAGGGACCTTCCAGCTGGTTTTGGCTACAGCAGCGGGTGTTCTTCGTCGGTGCAGGGAGCTGGGCCGTCAGCGAAGCGTCATTGAGCTGGACACCCCCTCCATGACAGCAGAGCAGATGGAGGCCCTGGAGAGGAGTGTGAATGAGAAAATCCGGGAGAGGGTGCCGGTGGTGGTGAGGGAGCTGGCTGCAGATGACCCTGAAGTTGAAACAGTGAGTGGTGGGGAGAGAACCGATGGGACTAAAACTGCCCTGGCACGGATGTCACCTTGTTTGCCGTTGTCCTCCTTTTGCTAGGTGAGAAGCCGTGGTTTGCCCGATGACCACGCGGGGCCGGTGCGAGTTGTTGACATCGAAGGCGTAGACTCCAACATGTGCTGCGGGACTCACGTCTCCAACCTGAGTGACTTGCAGGTGAGGGGTGCAGCTGAGCTGCCTTCAGCGGCCTCGCGCTGCGCGTTCAGACCCGGCACAGCAGAAGTCCCTGAGGTGCAGGGGCTGCTGGAAATTGTCCTGATGGCAAACGGGGTGGCTGGGTGAGCCCCAACAGGGCCGCGCAGAGGTCGGCGATCTTTGTCTGGTCAGTCAGGCTCCCTTCTTTCTTCCTAACAGAACTCAGCCCTTGTCTGTAGCAGTGGGATTTCCTGAACTGCCGGTGCCTCCGCGGAGGGCGCGTGTGGTGGTGCGCTGCTGGGTTGCTAGCCATCTATTCCCTCTGCTTGAAGCTCAGATTTTTTTAAGTGTTTGTCATGAATGTGAAATCCTCTGCGCAGGGAGGTGGAGATAAAATTCTAGAAGTGCCTTTAAGTGTTTCTGTCTTTGTGGTAATTTGTTGGAGCCTGTATCCCAGCAGAGACATCCAGATGCGCGGCAGAGTGCAGCCCATGATTAGCAAATTGTCTTAATTCTGCTGCATCACCAACCTTTTTGTTTTGCATGTTGCCCTTCTGGCTGATTTTAATCAGTCTGTTTTCACTGACAGAGAGTCAATATTCACAACAAGGCTTGGTCTAGTAGGAGCTGATCACCTAAGTGAGTGTAAGTAAAATACTGTCATTTTTTGACAAGGGTTATTTTCTTTTTAAGGTTATTAAACTCCTTGGCACAGAAAAAGGGAAAAAGAATAAAACCAACTTGGTTTTCCTGGCTGGGAACAGAGTACTGAAGTCAATTGAACAAAGTCACAGTACTGAGAAGGCTCTCACCTCCCTGCTGAAGTAATAATACCCTTTTCACTTTGATTCCTTCACCTTTGCTCTTCCGTCTGATAAATATTTCATAAGCTTCAGAGTACATCTAGGCAGTGCTTTTTGTGATGTATTATCTGCTTTTGCTCCTTTAAAAGATCTTTTCTTTGTCCTTCAAAGTAGCAATGCAAATTCTCCTTGTTCTTTCAGAAACGGACCAGGTGAGCACGTAGAGGCTGTGAAGAGGCTGCAGAGTTCTGTGAAGCTGCTTCAGAAGGTATGAGGCTGGCTGAGAAAAGCAGATTGTGTCTGCTTTTTTAATTCCCAGTTCTCAGGACTGAGCTTTAGTCCTGATAACTGAGAACTGAATCGTACGCCTCCGTTTTTGTGATGTTATGAAAACTGCTCCCATCTCCGGGAACACAACTCAGTGTTCACACTGACTTCTCCATCTGCAATACAGTTGATTTGTTTTTCTTTCAGAATAACTTGAACCTGCTTAGAGACATTGCTGTTTTGATAGCCCGGGACTTCAAGAGCAAACCTGTCCAAAGTCAGCTGTTTGTGTTACACAGGTACGGAGGAGTTCAGGGAAAAGGGTGAAAGGGTATCGCACACGTTTCGTGGAAGTTGCATCTCTCTGACACCTCTTCAGGCTTGTTTCTCAAGGAGGAATGTAAAGAAGGTGAATAAAATGTTAAACTGCCTCAGCCTGCTGGAAGGTTGTGTAATTAAAGGAGTGTGTTAGTAATTCAGTCACTGAGCTCTTCCAGTTTTAGAGCTTAGAAAGAACTGTGTCTGTCTGATTCCTCTCTGCCCTTGATGTTTTCAGATAAAACTGAGGAGCTCTATTTCTTAAAGATAAATAAGATATAAAGATAAATTCCTAATGTGTCCATTTCTTGACATCCACAACGAGGATTTAGATATATAGAAAAAAACCTAATCTCCATCCTAACAGCAAGAGGCCGAAACCCCAGGCCTGATCAGGCCTTTGGTTTCTGATTGACGTTTTGGACTCTAGAGGGGATTTTTGCTTCTTTCTGAAATGTTTTTTTTTACCCATCCATACAGGAAAGAGGGTGACTCTGAATTTATGAACATCATCGCTAATGAGATTGGGACAGAGGTGAGTGGCTGGTGAAGACTAACCTGACACCACTGGCTTCTTCATTCAAGCTGTAGCACGGGCAGGGGCTGGGCAGGCTTCTTTTTGTACCATTTTCACAAGCTACAGGGCTGTTTCCTTTCAAAAGTTACACGAGGTGGTTGTCCCCAGCAGCCTCAGTTTGTAGGGGAGTCCTCAACGGTCAGGAAATACCACAGGGAAAATTCAGAGCACTGTCAAACAGCCTGTCCCTCAAAGAGCTGCACGGAGCCTCACCGGCTGTTTTAACCTAGGATCCCCCAGCGCCTGTACTGTCCCCCCAGCGCCTGTACTGTCCCCCGCAACACGTGGTTGAGCCTGAAAGGTTCAAAAGGCCCCCTCCCTTTTACTTTCTTCAAATTGAGTCTGGCTCTCAGTAACACAAACGAATTTCTGAATTGTTTGCATGCTGGGATGGGTCCTGTGGCCAGCATCTGTCCTCTTCCCGGACAAGGAGGGCACTGGTTATTCTGGAGCAAGGCCCCTCTCTCTGTCCACAGGAAACCCTGCTGTTCCTGACGGTGGGAGATGAAAAAGAAGCAGGACTCTTTCTTCTGGCTGGTCCTGCTGAAGCAGTTGAGAATTTAGGTCCCAGGTAATACGTTCTATGGTTTCTTTAAAATTAGTAGGAATTTTAATGTTGCAGCCTGAGCAGCGGAGCGGTGTAATTAGGACGTGGATCTTTCTTTGCTCTCTGGAGCTGATTAGGCCAGGTCGCTCTCTTCTCTGCGAGCGGGTGGCTTTCAGCCTGTGCTGCTGTGCCTGCAGGGTGGCAGAGCTGCTGGGAGGCAAAGGAGCTGGGAAGCGAGGCCGCTTTCAGGGCAAAGCCACCAAGATGAGTCGGCGAGGAGACGTGCAAGCTCTGCTCCAGGAGTTCATCAGCAGTCGAAGCCCCGAAGCGTAAGGAGCAATTCTCAAAGTAGGGCTGTCTCCCCTGCTTTGCGTGATCTCCCCCAACATCTTTCCGAGAGAATAAAGACATAAAACCAAGAGCTGGTGTGTGTGTGCTCTGTGTGAGCTGATTTGGCACTCGTGGAAAACTGGGAGAGGGGATTTGCTACCTGCGCTTTGCTGCAAGGGTTCTTTCATTTCCCCAGACAAATGGTACGCCTTCGTAAGCAATTAAAATAGTCATTACTTAACCATTTTGCTGCTGAAATTTTGTAGAGAGGAGAAGGAATGAACTGTGTCAGGAAGTGGAGGGATGGTCAGACCAGTAAATCTCCCTTAAAAGACCGAACTAAGCTGGTCACCAGGAACGGCTGCCTGAGATAGAAGTGGGAGGCAAGAAGACAAGATGTTGTTGTGTTCGCGCATCAGTCCTTTCCCTTGTTGGGGTGCAGCTCTCACAGAGCCATTTTTGACCATCAGGAGTTTCTCCGGCTAACTCAGATGTAAATTCCCTTGGGATCAGGCAGAGCTGCTCCCCGGTGTTTGCCTTTTCCGCTCCTGCAGCTGTTGCAATCTCAGCTGCAGAAACCGAGGGGCGCTGTGCAGCCACGGTGTAGAAAAGCACCACAGGGAATTTCGGAATTTTTTTCCCCTTCTCGCCAGGTTTGGTCCAGATGTTGATAACAAACAGAGAAATAGAATAAAATAAACCTCTCTCCAAAGAGGTTGATGGATGATGAGCGCAGAGGGTGGCGGCAGCCCCAGCGCGCAGGGTTGCTGCACGCAGCTGCTGCGGATGCCGCTCGGCCCAGCCTGCGCCGGCCGTGGAGCTGTGGGTGAGCGGCGGCAGCAGACGCAGGGTCGTGGCTGAGCCACCCACCAGCTGCGGGAAACTGGGGGGTGCTGATCGAGGCCCGCGTTCTACAGAGCGTTGGGGCCACGGCTGAGCTCTGCGCAGAGCGAGATTTGCAGCAAACTGCTGCGGGAGGGGTTTGTAGCACGGATGGGGTTTAGCTGACGTGCAGTTGGGTCAGAAGGAAGGTGCTTTCTTCCCTGCTGGCCCTCGCTGTTTCGGCTGCGGGAGGGCTCCCGTCGGAGGGCCGGGAAAAGCTGCAAAGCCTGCGCACGCTGCCACCACGTGCGGTTAGAGGCCCATCCATGCGGCAGCAGGCAATGGACGGTACCACAGCTCTGCTGGACACTGTCTCCCAAAGACGTTCGGGATCTGGGCAGGGGAGATGGCACTCCGGTGTGCCACAGCAGAGAACAGCAGCGATCCTCACAGCGGGGTAGGAGGTAAACGCTGCAGGAACTGGTGTTTTGGGGGAGAATTGCACATGCACACGTACAGCCTGGCAGGAAGACGATGCCCGTGCTGTCAAATCTATTTTAAACTGTCTCAGGCTGAGAGAGGATGTTTACTGAGTTAATTGGCAGGCTGTACAGCCTGGACGGCTCTGAAGTCAGCAGAGCAAGCCGGCTTCCTGCTCACGAGTGCGGCGCAGGGGCAGGAGGGCCGGGACACGTCTGCTGGGAGAGCCGAGCTGGCGGCTCGATCCTGCCTTGACGCAGCTGCTTCCTGCACCTCAGGCAGACCCAGTGTTTGGGTGAGGGGTGCTGGAGCCTGAGCCTGCATGGACCACAGGGCCCTGACCCCGCAATGCAGCCATAGCATCTCTGTCCCTGCAGCGCGGGGGCTCAGCACCGTCCCAAAGGTGTGCTTTCTGCCGTCAGCAGTGAGGTGACGTGACTGTTTCCCTGTCCTTGGCACGAGGTGCACCCCAAAACCCTGGATAAACAGCAGCTCGTCCCCGCTCTGCTGTGCCAGCCACACCAAAGGGTGGGAGACGACGAGGCCCAGGGGAGCCTGGCGCTGCCTTCGCCGGTGGTTTGGCTGTGCCTTGCAGGTGATGGTGGGAGCAGCGCCCCGGGAGAGACATCCTTCCTCCAGCACCACTGTCTGCCCCCGCACCTGGGACCCGATCCCCCACCCCGCCCCAGCAGCCAGCCAGGCGTCCGAACTCACCAGCTAAACGCACCTTCAGCTTTAATAAAACACCTCTCGTTTGCAGACACACCCGCGTGTATGTGTGTGTATAGATACGCGTTCCGTATGTATACACACATGTACACGTGTCCACCCCGTGCTGCGTCACACGGCGGTGAATACTGAACACCTCAGGGCTGGGGCCCCCCGCAAGCCCGTGATTCATCTCCAAAACGCAGCGTCTGCCCCTTCCTGTAACAGAGCGGCCACGCCAGCAGCCCCTGAGCACCCACGGGTGAGGACCCTACTCCTGGTGCTGCAGGGTGGAGGTGGCACATCCCCACGAGCTGCATCCCCTCCGCTGCCATGGGGTCCCAGGCTGATGGCCCCCACTCATTGGCACAGGAAGGGCAGCGGGAGAGCCCTGGGAGCGCGGGGCTCACCGTGCCATCAGCTGGTCACAGCCTGCCCGAGCCTACGGCGCCATCGGCATCGTGGGTCCGTGCCGCGGGAGCCGTTCGGCAGCACCGCCGGCCCAGCCTTCGCAGTCTGCTCCCAGTGTAGAGTCAGTCTGTGCAGATTTAGCGGGGAGCAGAGTGGCTGGGGTACACCCATGCTCTGGGGACTGTCCCCAAGCCCAGAGCCAGGGCGGCCGCCTGCCCGGGCACGCCGTCACCTGCAGGGACGCTCCTAAACAGCCTTCTTGTCCTGCGTGGCCAGGAGCTGGGAGATGCAGTAGGGGATGAGGCCGACGGTGGCCAGCGGCACGGCCGCGCTCTTGCAGAAGGAGAGGACGTAGAAGAGCAGCTGCATGTGGGAGGGCGGCTTGAAGGCGTCGAAGAGGTGGAGGACGAGGAGGGAGGCGGCGACGCAGCCCAGGCGGAAGGGCAGCTGCCGGCCCTGTTTCCCCCGGCAGCTCTCCAGGTACATGTGGGAATTGAGGGCCAGCCCCAGCCCGAAGAGGATGCCCAGGTTACGGAGGAGGCTGGCGAAAGGGGTGGTGTCGATGTGGACCCACTCTGGGCGGGCGCACCACCTCCGCGCCTTCTCCAGCGTCCAGAGCAGGTCCACTCCGAGCACCAGCAGCAGCAGGTAGAAGCCCAGGGCGAAGCTGAAGAGGAAGAAGGTGATGCCCAGGTACTGGCGCAGGCTGGCGTGGTAGATGAAGCGGACGTGCTGGAAGGTCTTGGCCACGGCCATCCCTGTCGGTAACGAAGTGGGAGAGGAGGTGGTGCTGGTCAGCGGGCGATCGCCTGCCTCAGGGCACTGGAGCTGAGCGGACCCTGCCGCCCTGGGTGCTCCGGTGATGGGCGTGTGCCAGGGGCTACTCAGGGGGTAGTCCAGGCTCCAACGGCCACTGCTGCACCCCGGTTCTGCTCCCTCACCCAGTGACGACCCGTTCACACCCCGAGCCTGCCCTGCCTGTGCCTTCGGGCTACGCTCGCTGTCTCTCAGAGCCTGGCAGCTGCTGGCATTGCCCTGCTCGCCTGCCTGGGGCTTGGGATGTCCCTCAAACCAGACAGGGACAAGGGCATGTCCTGGATCATGTCCTGCCCGCAGCGACAAGGGCAGTGACTGCAGAGTCACAACCACAGCATCACATCACGACCCTGCACGTATCTGTCAGGCCACGCACCCTTCCCGGCCAGCGCTGCAGGTGCCGCAGTCCAGCATGGCGGTGCCGTACGGAAGGGGACGGGGGTCCGACGCACTCACCTGAGATGACCCCTGCGATGACCTGGTGGGGGAAGTGGGCGGCGATGAAGACTCGGGACAGGCAGACACAGACCTGGACTGCCCAGAACCCCGTCCAAAGCACCGTCCAGAGCACCCTGTGAGGGGCATGCAGCCGCATCAGCGCCAGGGGTGCCGTCGCGTACCCCATCCTCGTGCACACCCCACCCGGGGCGCCCCAGCCTGGCTGTCTGCCCACAGCCTCATGCCTCGGTGGGCTCAGCCGCGTGCCCAGCAGCTCCGGAGCAGCCTGCCCCCGGCACGGGGGGCACGGGGAAGTTTTGACACCCAGCTTACCAGTATCCGAGTGTCCTCGACTGCTTCTTCCCCATGGCGGCGGAGAGCAGGGCTGTCACCATGACATAATACACGCCTGCTGCGCCCATGGCATGGCCGGACGGGCTCCCTGGGGGAGACAAGACCCCCAGGTCAGAGCCCCGCTTCAGAGCAGGCTGCACCCTCGTGCCTGGGGGGCTCCCAGGCAGCAACCGAGACACCGGGGGCTGCAGCACGGGGCAGTGCGGCACCCAGCACCCATCCCTGAGCCGTCACGGTGCCACTTCCACGGCAGGCGCCCAGCTCTGTCCCTGAGAGCTGGAGCAGGAGATGGCATGACAGGGGTAGCGTGGGAGCGTGGCTCTGGCTCCAGCGCCCGTCTTCCGGGCAAGACAGGGCAGAGGGCACCAGCCATGCCCGACAGCTTGCGCTGAGCACGCTGGCGATGCCTGCAGCCCCTCCCTGGCTCCCACGGAAAGCCCCGGGTGACAGAGCTGCTCTGGAACCAGGCGAGCCCCTTCCCCATGGAGCAGCTGCCCGCGTTTGGGGCTGGAGGGCAGAGCACGGGCCGGGCACGGGCTGAGGCTGCAGCTGAGCACGGGCAGGGGGTTGTGCTCAGCCGCCACGTCTGCGCCGAGGGTCAAGGTCTGCTCCGCGCAGGGGCTGCCCTGCCTCCACCCGCTGCAGGCACGTCCGGAGTCCCCAGGAGCGTAGTGAGCTGCCAGCTGCGGCCACGGCCATGCCAGCACCCCACTCCCTGCGGGGACCCGGACCCAGGGTGGAGGGCTGCCAGGGCTGCGGGACCCTACCGGGGCCAGTCTCGCAGGTGAGCGGGAACTGCTGGATCTCCGGGGCGGAGGCGTTGCTGTAATAGTTCGTCTCATGGACCCACCAGTACGGTCTCTCCCCAAAGAGGATCCTGAAAAGAAAAGAGAACGGGGGCTGTAGGGGTCCTGGAGGTTCAGCTCTGGCCTGGGAGCTGGAAGAGGCAAAGGACCCATGAGCGGTCCAGGGCATCCGGTTGGACACAGCATCCGGTCACTCGGTCCTGACAGCTGACACTGCCCCTCCGTGTCCCCATCCCCGGCCCCTGAAGGCGAAAAATAAGAAATTCCCAGCAGCAGGTTAACGTACTGAGGAAGAGGCGCATGTCTGCTCCCTCCAAGTCTTTTTCAAGCCAAAAGCAACTGCCTCACAGTGGCATCAGACGCAGAGGCCACCCGTCCCTGTCGCACGTGCAGGCAGGGTGGGCATCCCGGGGGATTTGAGCTGCGGGGCACACGCAGAGGTGGCCAGCACCCCCCCACACACACATTGCCAGGTCCTGCTGCAGGGACAAGGGGCACAGCCTGTGCGTGTGGGTCCACACAGCCCCAAAGCCTTGGGACGCTGAAACGCAGCTGTGGGGACGGCACCACGCTGGTCCACTGCCCCTGCGGCCACCGGTACCACAGGGTACACTGGCACCCATGGCCAGCGGCTGACACGGAACCCTGCCGGGCCGTGACGCCGGGGTGGATCGGCCCCATGGTGCAGTTGATGCTGCTGCTGGGGCCATCCCGTGCCCGGACCGGTGGCTGGGTCTCTCGCGTGCTCCCCACCGTGCCTCCCTTTGCGTCAGTGATGCCGGCGTCACCAGCCGTGGAAAGGAAGGGGATGTCAGTGTCCTGGCTGACCCACGGGAAAGATCGGGGAGCTCTGAGTCCTGACCCTGCATACGAGAGCCATGCCAGGCCACCCCACGGGCTCCCCGCTGTGAGGGGCTCTGCAGAACTGCAGCCCCGGCTGACGGCAAAGGGATCTGTTTGCAGGAGGCTCCGGCTTCTGGGAAGGAGGGAGAGCCGTTGCTGCACGGCTCGGGACGGGGTGACCATTACCCCTGCCGAGCTGGGGGGCTGAGCTCTGCCCTTTGTTTTGTACTAGCGTCAAGCTGAGAGCGCACATCTGGCTCGCGTTAGTCCAGCTGTGCCAGCGTGCCCGGAGGGAGCCGTGGCACAGGGCCACTCACCACTTGAAGACGAGGTTGAGCCAGTCGCCGATCACGGCCACCCAGATGAGCCTGACGCCCACCGACTCGCTGAAGTGGAACCAGATAGGGAAGAGGACAAAGAAAGCATTCCTGAGGTCAGCGGCGAAGGAGATGAAGAGGAACCAGTCCTGGGAGCCCTGGAAATGCTCCTGCAGCCAGCGCGTCGCCTGGATGCCCGTGTCATGCAGGAGGTTCATGCCAGCCTCCATCCTCCTCCTCCTCCTCCGCAGCCCTCGGTGCGGCTCAGCCTGTCCCGCGTTCTGCTGCACCGCCGTTTTATACTCTGCGGACTCTTGTTTGCCGCGGGCAGGTTGCTTGTCCCAGCACTGATCTTTGGACCCAAAACCACTTTTGCCAAAGGTGCATCACCGGGGGGTTGTTACAAACATGTTTGGAACAACTTACGTAAAAGGGAAAAACAGGCTGCAAGGGCGCATGGAGCGTGGGGTGCTCAGGCACCTTAACCCTTCCCCGCACCATCCCCTCCCCACATCACGTAGGCGCCCGCCTGACTCGGGGGGCATCCTGCAGCCCCCGCTCCTCCTGCCACCCAGGACCACAGCTCGGCTGCTCCTACCACACCGCGGCGTTGGCTGTTATTGGGGAGAGTCAATCCCCACGCGCGGTGCGAGCGGCACTGCAGAGCCATGACATTTCTCCCACCCCTCTGCCATCGCCCCACGTGCCACTGGAGCATCACAGGGATACCCAGCAGCGTGGACTGGGCCCTCGGTGGAGTGGAGGGCAGGCTGCTGACGAGAAAACATCTTGCTGCCATGGTTCACCAGGCTGATTTAACCCGGACTCTGCGTAACGGGAACCTTTCCAAGCCATTTCTGGAGCTCCTCGCAGCCTCAGAGGCTCAGGGAGTGACGTTTTTCTGATCTCTGATGTGGGGACTTTACAAATGAGGTCCCTGGCAGGGCAGGCATTCCTCCCAGCACAGCTCCCCGGGGTTAACCCCCTGCTGCACAAAACTGCCCCTCGGTCCCCGGCTGCAGGGACGGAGCCAAACACACCGCTCGTCCCGCCGGTGCCAGATCCCTGCCGGTGGCCTTGCCCTGCCCTGGCTGTCGCTGGCAGCAGCGCTGGCACCGCAGCTTTACCATCCCGCTCCTCCCCGGGAGGCGGTGGTGAATGAATAATGTGGAGCGCTATTCCCAGGAACCCAGGACACGGGGTCAGCTTGGCAAGAGAAATCTCTTTCCCCAGCTCTCCCTGGACACGCAGCAGCAGCGTGGGGTGCCCAGCCAGAGCCGCCGCAGTGAAACACGCCTGTTTGTGGGGAAACGGGGCAGCGAGGCGTTAATGATTAGCAGCCAGTGAAAATGCATCACTTATCTTCTCTCCTCGAGAAAGTTCAGGTCAAGATCCTTGAACCGCTACCCCTGCGCTGTTTGCCAGGGCGCAGGGCAGGCAGAGGTTGTGTCCGGTGCCGGGCGCTGCCCGTGAGCAGCAGGCTCAGCGCAGCGAAGGCTGCGGGCGGCATCCTACCCCCCTGCTTGCACGTAGCCCGGCGGGGGGGTCACAGGGTCTGACAGGCAAAACCATGGCAAACCTTCCTCCCTTGGATATGGCACGGATCGCTCGTGGAGCTGCCGGGCCAAGGAAGAGGGGTGGTGTTTGCAAACGCCTGTGCTCTGAAGGCAGCTGGAGGATGGGAGATCTCACCCCGATCCGCCTCGCAAGGCTGGGGCTGCCGGAGCAGATCTGCAGCCACAGACCAGCAACGCCTGCGCTCTGCGGGCAGCTTATCCTTGGCCTGAGGAGCTGGGAACCCTCCCAGCACCCTCGCTTCGCCCCGGGAGTGGTGCTCCCGAGCAAAGAGAAATGGGGGCACAGCCAAAGCCTGACCCTGCGCTCAGCATCCTGATCCAGCTCCATCCCTGGGGACAGAGCGTGGCCGGGGCAGCCTCGCCGTGCTTGGGAGTGGGGCCAGGGGAGCCCCAGGGCTCATCCCGGTCCTGCCGAGCGGCGGTTTCCCAGCTGCCGGCAGTGAACCAGGAACACAGGTGAAGGAGAGGAAAGTCAAGTGGTGCAAACTCAACAGGATCGGCCCCGGACACAGGCGCGTCTCCAGCCTCACTGTGCCCACGGGAGGGGGACCCAGGCGTCCCAGCCCCTGGACTGAGCTCCCAACCTACCAGAAAAAAATCCAACAAAGCAGAAGTTTGCACAGAACTGGAATTCCTCTTGCAAAACAACCTCCCCAACAGCTCATTCCAGGGTCCTCAAACTGAGAGTGGCTTTAGCCAGCAGGAAGGAATGCAACAGACTTGGCTTCCATGTCAAAAATATTTTGAAATGGTCAGCAATAAATTCTCCCTGAGAGACTTCACAGCAGAAAACAGGGGCAAAAGGTGTTGGGGGATGGAGCCTAGCGTGCTCCAGTCCCCTTGGAAAGAGTCACTGCAGGGAAACTGGGGTCAACCTCCTCCCTCCCAGCACGGCGGGGGCTGCTATGGCGAAGGAGCGAGCACGAAGCGCTGCAGCGCGGTGCAGCATCCCCCTGCGCAGCGGGCGGGCTGCGCGTGCTGCGGGGCAGGTCTGTGCCGGAGCTGCCAGGGTCCGCGCGGCAGAGGTTTCCCAGCACCGGCTCTGTGCCCCGTGAAGCCAGGGTGGCGGAAGCTGCTGACCTCCTGGGTGCCACAGGGTTTTGCATCCTGGCTGGTTTGGCCGCCGGCTCTGGGAGCACCATGCCGGGCTCCGGCTGGTCCCCTGCGCTGGCAGCACCGCTGGTCGGGGACACGCCTGGCAAATTGGCAGGAGCAGGGCCAGGCTGGGGTGCTTTATCTCTGCAGTTTGTGCAGCAGGCAGCCCAGCATCAGCTGGCAGCCCAGGAGCTGCACGCCTGCAGCGGCTGGCTCCGGGACACAGTGTTCCTGCGATGCCCGGGGCACCGGATGCAGCCACGGGAGGCACAGCACACGCGGGCGCTGTAACGTAATGTGCCGCACACGGTGCCAAGGTTTCATCCAGAAAGTTCCCAGTCTGCTGCAAGGTCTGGGGCCAGGCGGCGGGCAGCGAGCCGGGTGGCTGCCAGCATGGGAGCGCGGCTGGTCCCGCCTGCGTCAGCACGCGGGCAGAGTCCAGGCAGCGCTGACAAACACGTGGGCACGCACCGGCAGGCGGGGAGCCAGCCCGCTGCGACCTTCCCCTCACAGGGAGCATCTCACCTGCTTCCCCCGAGCCCCGGGAGGTGCCACAGCCCCCAGTGTCACCCCAGGGACCACCGCAGCCTCACACCGAACCGTGCCCCCAGGCTGCCCACTCCTGCCCAGCATCACTTCCCTGCGCTGCAGCGAGCGGAGCTGGCTCCTGAGGGGACGTTCCACTGCCATTAGGGCTCCTTGAACACTTGTAGCACGGTCCTGAGCAGACCCAGCTCTCACGGCAAGGGGTCAGAGGGGACGGATGCCCACCAAACCCCCAGCGACACGCCGGCCATCACTTGGCATCTGCAGCCGTGTGCCAGGGCTGGGTCGCGAGGCTGGAGGAGAACCACTCCCACCCGGCCCCTCCGTGTCCCCAGCCCAGCCAGGCACAGAGGGGAAGGGCTCCACAGGCTGCCAGATCCCGCAGCCCGGGGCTGCACATGCAGCTGGGGACACGGGAGCAAGGGTCCCCACGCCACCGGGGGCTGAGTGCGCCAGGCAGCTGCCAAGGCCAGGACTGATTAATGCGGCTCGGTACAGCCGTTACACATTAACCGCCTTGTTTGTCCCCATTCCCCGGCGGGAGCCTCCTGCCAGCGCCCGGGGTCCAAGAGCTCAGCCGGCTGCACGCTGGCGTAGCTGTGCCGGGCGCCGTACCGGTCCCGTGGCCCTTGGACCCCCGCGAGCGCCACAGAGCTGAGCCAGAATCATCCGTTACGGGGCACCGGCGCCTGCAGCGTCGGCAGGGACAGGGGTCTGGCAACCGCCGCAGGAGCCGCAGAAGCACCCATGAGCTACACCAGTTTGTTCAGAAAAAGCACTGGAGTGCCTGTTTATTGGGAAAAGTGGACACAGGGCAGCTCATCCCGGGGAGAGCCCGTCCCGCGGTCCTGCAGCGTGCTCCTCCTGCGGGCTCCCGGTGCAGCCCAGCGCACCGTCCCTGTCCCCGGGGCTTGGCACCGCCGCGCCAGCCAGAGCTCAGCTTTGCTGCGCCCCGGCAGCCCTAGAGCTGCAGCAGCCGTGGGGCCGGCGTGGATGTGTCGGGCACCCCAGAGCTGCTGGCTCCCCGCGGTCCAACGGCCCCGGGCTGCGGTCAGGCCATGGTGCTGCCACACCGCCTGCTCCCATCACCCTGGGCAAAACCTCGGCGTGGACCACGGCTCCAAGGGGAGCTGCAGCTTTGTGCGGCGCCCAGTCCTGGCCAGCATCCTTGTCCCGCGTGCACCAACCTACCTCAAGGAAGCGGTGGGAGCCCCGGTCCCAGAGAAGGCTGTGGGCACCCTGTAGCCTTTTGGGTGGCACCCTGGATGGAGCCTGCAAAAATCCCTCCGAGGGGCTGTTTTTCAGAGGCTATAAGCCCACCTTCAGCAGCTCTGTGGTGCTGAAACAAGAGCTGAGCTCCTCTGAAAGCCTGGCCCCGAGCATGCAACACGTGGAGAGGGCAGGTCCCGGTGCAGCGGCAGAGCCAGCCTGTGCCCACCACCCCCAGACCCCTCCACGGACACCGACGGCCCCCGCACCGATGGGGATGGGGGCAGCGTTGGCCCCGGCCCCATCAGAGCCCGCCGGGCGGTGGGGCCAGACTGAGGTTGAGGAAGCCCCCATAGTGGAAGGGGGGCAGGTGGGGGGCGCAGGCGGGAGGCTGGCAGGCGAGGGGGTTGGTCCCACACGCCCCGGCGTCCTGTTCGCTGCTGAAGTAGACGCTATCAGGCGAGTCCACAGAGGGGTCCTCGTTGAAGTAGTTGTAGGGCCTCAGGAAAAAGCCGACACCGTTCCCCACAGTCACCGTGTTGGGGACATCTTCAGCGTGGGGGACGTGCAGGAACCCCACCGAAATCCAGGCAACCAGGTCCTGGGCAGGAGGGGAGCCAGGCACCCTGTCAGGCTGAGTGGACCCCTCCCAGCCCAGCGGCCGCCCAGTTTGGCCAGGGGACGGGTAAAGCCTCTGGCCAGGGCAGGAGCTGGGGCAGCACCCGTGGTCCTTGGCTCGCCTCCGCCCAGGAGACCCCAGCTCACTCACCTCATTGGTGATGGTCTCATTGTTGATGAAGTCGGCGAAGGCGACGGTGGGCGTCCAGGGGTCGTTCTGGTTGTAGATGCTGCTGCTGGTGGGCTCCTCCTCCTTCCGCCGGGTGACGGCCAGCTGGTACCTGCCGGCACAGGGAGCAGAGGGGCTCGTCGCTGCCGGCGCAGGGCCATCTGGGGATGCAGCAGCAAACCGTGCATCCCTGGCACGTACCGGGGGACCTGGTCTGTCCTGGGTCAGGGAGGGAAGAGCTGGCAGGGACCAGCGCGGCAGTGACAGGCGGCAGCCCCGGCACCTTTGGGCTTGGATTGCTGCTGCCCTGCGCTGCTCCAGCACAGCCAGTAAACACGAAAGCATCCAGGCACGGACACTGCTGCTCACTGCCTGACGCACTCACTTCAGCCACCTCCACTTTTACTTCCCACAGCCTCCCCTGGAACACGAGCTGTTAAATTCCGCGTGGCCGTGCGCCAGTTCTGTGTTTATCCCAAGCATTTTTCCAAAAGACATTCTGTCCTCACATGAAGATGTCAAGACCTGGGGATGGCAGTGCATCCCTTAGGAGTTCATCCCACACCCTGGCTGCCCTCACAGGAAAAAACCCATGGGACTGCTCTAAATTAATCTTATCTGGGTTGGATTCCTTCCTGTGAACTGCTAGGAACAGATGTAATTGAGCAACTTTTCAAGGAATTTTTCAGAGCCAAAAAAGACGCGTGTCTGCTGTTTAACCCTTCCCTGCAGCCCGGCGCAGCCTTGCTCGGAGGCAGGAGCAGCCAGGGACACAGCGGTAGGGTGGGAGGAGAGGGATGCGGCCCTGGCACCCACCTGCCCCAGCTGATGGACCTCTCCATGCGGCTGCTGGTGGGCAGGTGCTCCCCGGCGAAGCTGGTGATCTGGATGCGGTAGCTGCGCGGGTGCCCCCACTTGTTGGGCCGGGCGCTGGCAAAGGAGAGGTAGCGAGGCATGGGGGTGTTGACCAGGAATGCTGCCTCGTTCTCCCTCTCCAGCCTCTCCCTGCGGAGGAACGGCCGCTCAATGGTGTTCTGCATGCTCCAGGGGTCTTTCACGAGCTCGTAGCCCATGTCCTGGCTCTGCAGGGAGTTTAGCTGCCCTGTGAAGCAGGAAAAGAAAACCCTCTCGAGCTCCGTGCCCCAGGCAGAGCCACAGCCACGCACAAAGGCACCCAGACTTACCATCCACATCCAGGTCCACCTTGTAGTGGATGTGGTGGATGTGCATCGTCCCCAGCGTGTGGGGCCCGACTTTGTTGCCGTAGTCGGTGCCTCGGCCGTGGAGGAAGGAGGAGCTGATGTAGCCGGTGGCGTGCACCCGAACCTCCACAGCCCCGCTACCGTGGAACATGAAGTCCCAGATGTAATCGTAGTTGATGAGGGTGGAGACGGCACGGATGACCAGCGCGTTTTTCCGCAGCCCGCCATAGTAGAAGGACTGGAAGTCAGAGAAGTGGCGTCGCAGAGGGAGGGAAGTGTCATGCTCGAAAATGCAGAGGGAGTTTTGGTTGGTTTTGGGGGTGTCTGACTCTGCCAGGTAGTGCCGGTCCACATAGGTCGCCGTGTAGGGGCAGTCGAGGCCCCGGACAAGCTCGTAGGAGAATCTGCCGATGCCGAAGCTCCCGTCGAGGTAGCGGGTCAACATGCCCCCAGGGCAGTTGGAGCCGTACAGGGCTAAGGCTTCCTGGAGACTCAGCTCGTAGACAATCCTCTCCCCACGGTACCTGATGTCAAAGAGTCGTGGGCCAGAGTTGGGGTTCATGCCAAAGGCGATGCTCCAGCCCTGGAAGGTGACGTGGTTGTTCCTGACGCTGTAGCGGGGACCCTGGGGCTCGTACTGCAGCGGACTGGGGGAGCCGGGCGGGCGCCGGGGTCTCATCGAGCCCAGCATCTCATCAGCCCGGGGCTTCTTGATCTCGACAAGCCCCAGCAAGTTGTCCACAAACGCACCCTCCAGCTCCTCTGTGCTGGCAAAGTACCGGCCGTTATAGAAGACCTGTCGCAGCTGCCAGTGGGAGACCTGGAGGTCCCCGTGATCCACCAGCACCTCCAGCCCCACCGGCGAGAGGTAGAAGCCGGTGCCGGCTACATCGTGGAAGAGGACAAACCAGGTCGCGCGGTCGCCGGACTTGAAGCCCCGCGGGGCCGTTGTGAGGATGGCCAGG
>JAAGAY010147880.1:21946-36254 GCA_011801015.1 Ardeotis arabs
CCCGCCATCATGAGCAACACCTCTACAGCCCACGCAGAGACGTCGCAGCATTGCACGCCGCTGACTCTGCGCGTGGGAAGGCGCTGGTTCTGCAGCCAGGCGGGAGGGAGGGGACAGCCACCCCACAAATGTGCCTGCTGGTCCTGGGCTACGTCCTGGCACAGACGGGGCTGCAAGGAGGGGGACAAGGGCTCCAGAGCCCAGCCAGCGTCCTGGCAAACAGCGGCACTGCTGCATCGCCAGCAGCCACGCAGCTCCTGCGCCCTGGCTCGAGCCGGGAGGAGAGCTCCCCTCACCCACGCTCAGCGGCGAGCGCCCGGGAGCTGCAGCCCAAGCAGGTCCTGGTTCTGTCCCCAGCATCACCCCAAGCACCCGCAGAGCTCGGTCCTCCCCCGTCTGCCCCTCCAGCCGGACCATCCCAGTGCCCAGAGCCTCGCTACTGGGTTGGTTTGTGGATGCAGGAAACGCAGCAGAGATCAGCATCATCCCCCCATCAGACGCCGCTGTGAGTCGTAAGAACAGGACACGTGAGAGAGCGCTGGACCAGAACCATTTTCATTTTTTTTTTTAACCTGGGACAAACCCTACACAGCGTTTGCTTCTACAGCAGAGGAAGAGGATTTTCTCCTCCCTTTGCTCCTGCAACAGACTCAAATTCAGCAATTAACAGAGATAACAGACTCCCATCTGGCGTCACGCCAGGAAGATCATGCTTCCCTTTCCAAGAGCACTAATTTAAAAGCAATCAGAAAAAGTTAAGTCATGGCACAACTGGAAATTGAGCCAACTTCACTATAAAAAAATGAAAATGTGAAAATCTGAGACAGAACAGTCAACCTGGTACCTCTGACCATGTCTCCTAACACCGTCCCGTGGCGTTAAAGCCTGCTCATATTTCGGAAGCCGTCGTAGGTGAACGGGGGGAAGTTTGGCAAACAAGAGGCAGTTTGGGGCAGGCACGCCATGGGGTTGGTTTCACACGCTGTCAAGTCCTGCTCGCTGGTGAAAAACACACCGTCGTGCGAGTATATGGAGGGGTCCAGGTCATAGTAGTTGTAGGGTTTCAGGAGAAAGCCGACCGAGTTTCCCACCGTCACAGTGTTGGGAATATCCTCGGAGTGCGGGATGTGAAGGAAACCGGTGGTTATCCAGGCAACCAGGTCCTAGGCAGGGAAGAGGCAGGAGACCGCAGTTATTTCAGAAGCCTGCAGCGGGGCAGCAACCGAAATCTGCCCAGGGGTCATGGAAAGTCACAGGAGAGCAGGAGGGGACCTCCACAGGCACCAGCCCGGCTGCATTCCCACACACCGAGCTTCCCCTGCCTGGGAAAGATCCTCTGCCCCCCCTCAAAGACCTTCCCACAGCCACGGCCGCAGACACCAGAGATTTTCCTGACGTTTTGCCAGCGTTTCTCCATAAAGAGAAACAAGCTCCTGCTCTGCGCTCTGACCCCAGCAGATACACAGAAAACTGGATGCTCAAACCCGCTTTCCTCATTCCCCGGGGCCGTTGCTCTCCCAGCTGAGCCAGGTAACGTTGGGGTCACTCAACCCCGGGGGCAGCACTGGGGCTCCCACTCAGCCCAGGACTGGGTGTTACAGCTCCAGCCCAGAAGACCCTGGCCCACCTCGTTGGTGATGGTCTCGTTGTTGATGAAGTCGGCGAAGGCGACGGTGGGAGTCCAGGGGTCGTTCTGGTTGTAGATGCTGGTGCTGGTGGGCTCCTCCTCCTTCCGCCGGGTGACGGCCAGCTGGTACCTGAGGAAAAGAAAAGAGATGGGAGCAGTCCCCTGGGCCAGGGCAGAGCTAAAAGCCGGCTCTCCAGAGACTGCAGAGCACACGCCTGCTCCTACAGAGTAACTCCAACCCAGGAGAGGGTCTGCCCTGTGCCCCCCCACCAAGGAACATCCATGTGATGCCTCATGAGGCAGAGGGAATCTCTGAGAATCTGCCGCCCCAGTCAGAGCAGCCTGACCTCGCCCAGCTGATGGCCCTCTCCATGGAGCTGGCTTCGGGGACGTGGTCCCCTGCAAAACTGGTGATCTGGATCCTGTAACCACGCTGGTGGCCCCACTTGTTTTTGCTGTTGGCTGCGAAGTAGATGTATCTGGGCATCTTCGACTGGAGGCGGAAGGCAGCCTGGTCCTCCGTGTCCAGGACCTTCTTGGTGAGTCGTGGCCGCTCTATCTGTTGCTCAGGGCTCCAGGGAGCTCGCGTCATCTCAAAAGCCATGTCGTGGGCCACCAGGGAGTTTTTCACACCTGCAAAGCAAAAGCAAAGTCACTGAGGAGCGTTCCCGTGGTCTCCTCTTCCCCACAGACACCAGAGCTCGCTCTCCCCACCCTCCCTTCCCACACCCCAGGCTCTGAGCGCCGGCTCCTGTCCGAGAGCAGCCGCAGCCGCTCCGCAGCTCCACGACTCTACGTTGTGTATGTTTATCTGTGGCTGTGCGACCATACGTTTGTCTGACCTAGGGAACATCCCTGGGGACTGCCACCCTCTGCCAGGGACAAGACAGGAGGCCTCGTCCCAGTGCAGAAGAACTGGTTTGCTTCCTAGTGCAAGCACAGTCTAATTAACTCCTGATGGCCCAGGCACTGCGCTCGCGCTCATCAGCACGCGTCCTGTGAGCTGGAGAGCACCAGGAAGGGCCCGGGCGCCGAGGACATCCACACATCACAGACCCGGAGCAGCGCTGCGCAGCTCAGGTCTTTCCACAAAGAAGAGCAATGAGCCAGAGGCTCCGAGCAACAGGAGGAGCACAAGAGGAAATAAATCCAGGGACAAGATGGCAAAGCGCTGGCTGAGACCGCTCGATGGTCAGCACCAGCACGGCTCTGTCCTGGACAGAGCGCATGGCGTGACGCCCTCCATGCTCCGCTCCCCTCGGGCTCGTGTGAGTTTCCGAAGGCCATTCCAGAGCTGAACCTCTGGCCACCCTGAAAGGCTTGAGCAGCACCTCACCCCCGCTTCCAGCGAGAGCAGAGACAGTCTCATTTCACCTGCCTTTTCCCTGTTTTGGCAGTTTTGCAATCCCCCACTTTTACCTAAGTACTCAAAACTCATCCTAAAACCACACGGAACAGTCCCTAAATTTGTGTTTCCCAGTTAAAAGGAAATTGCGAAATTTTTAATAGATGGCAGGAGCATGCAGCAAACGCAATTTCAGCAGCAGTGCGAGGACAGATTTGCAGCATAAGCGTTAGGAGAAGACCTTGAGAACTGCAGCCGATGCTCCCGTTGCTGCTGCGAGCAAAGGATCCCCTCTACCCCTGGCAAAACGCGGTCGCAAGCTTGGAGCTGGCTGCCTGCTCAGCGCCCGCCCGCCGTGCCCGCAGCCCTGCAGCGAGGGCAGCCGCCTCTCCTGCTCGCACACCAGCAGCTTGACAAAGCCGTAGGAAGTAGGAACACGAGCTGGAAACCACGTCCCAACAAACCAGCTTGACCAACGAGCTATCATTTGGGGCTCAGGAGAGGGGCAGGGTGTCAGAGGGGAAAACTCTCACTTCTGCAGATCCTGGAGGCGTCAGAGTTGGGGGTAACGGCGCGGGACGGAGGGGAAGCTATCCCTGTGTCACAACAGCTTTTCACCGCGCTGAACAGAAAGGAGCCAGCTCTCTGTGAGCGCACCATCCCGCCCCACAGACAGAAAGAAAAATCTGTATAAGGATCGAAAGATGTCAAGGGTTGGGAGTCTAAAAGTACTCCGGGAAGGGACAAAGGATGGACAAGACCCAGACCTACCTCCCACATCCAAGTCCACTTTATAGTTGATGGATTGGGTGTGTACGGTACCCAGCGTGTGCTCCCAAACCCTGTTGCCATATCTCAGACCGTCCCCGTGGAGAAAGGATGAGCTCACGTATCCGGTAGCTTGGACCTTGCCTTCGATGGCCCCGTTCTGGTAGAAGATGAAGTCCCACACGTAGTCGTAGTTGCCCACAGTGGCAATGGACCGAACGACCAGAGCAGAGTTGACCAGCCCCCCGTAGTAGAGCGACTGCAAGTTGGAGTAGTGGCGCCTCAGCGGGGAGCCCAGGTTCTGCTCAAAGATGCAGAGGGAAGCCGTCCTCTTGCTGGGCCGCAGGGTCTCGGACAGAGAGTGCGTGTCGACGTAGGTGGCCGAGTACGGGCAGTCGACCCCTCGCACCAAGGGGGAGGCGTAGCGCCCGATGCCGAAGCTCCCGTCCATGTACCGCGTTGACATCCCTCCGGGGCAGTTGGAGCCGTACACTGACAACGCCTCCTGCACACTGATTTCATAGGCAACCCTCTCCCCCTTGTGTCGGATGTCAAACAGCCGCAGGCCCGTGCTCACGCTCAGCCCAAAGGCAAAGCTCCAGGCCTGGAACAGGACGTGGTTGTTCCTCACGCTGTAGCGGGGACCCTGCGGCTCGTACTGCAAAGGGAACAGCGCAGCCGAAGGCGCTCTGGGCTTCATGGACGAGAAGTCCCCGTCCCACGGCGCTTTCCTCACCTTCTCCACGCTGACGCGACCCTGCACGTAGGCGCTCTCCAGCTGAACCATGTCCCTGTAGTACTGGCCATTGTAGAAGACCCTGCTCACCGCCCACCGGGAGATGTCCAGGCTGCTGTGGTCCACCAGCACCTCCAGCCCCACCGGGTGCACAAAGAAACCGCTCACGTTCTGAAACACGATGAACCAGGACTTACGGTCTCCAGACTGGAACCCATGAGGAGCTGTGCTCTGAAACGCCACGTTGGTGCCATCGTACTCAAACACTTCTTTCAGGAAGGTCGGTGCTGCAGGAAACGCCGTTGTCTCTAAGAACTCTCCCACCTGCTCATACTCACTGCCCAGCATTGGTCTGCGGTGGTACGGCACCTTCCTCCCGTACTTCTGCACCGTGACATCCCAGTGATACACCGGCGTTGGCAGCGGACCCACCACGTACTCCGTGACGTTGGGGTCTGGCTGGTTCCCAAAGTACAGCACGGCCAGCGCCTCCCGGGGGGGGCGAGGCCCCCCAACATCCAGGAACCGCAGCACCTCAGCCTTGGCGGGGAGCTGCACGTCCACGGAGGCGATGCAGTTGTCGGAGGGTTTTGCACGCGAGGCGTCAACCAGCTGCACCCCAAGGTTTCCCTGCAGGTACCGCACCACTTGCACCATCTCTTCTGGCGTCAGATCGGCAAAAACCAGGCTCTGGCTCGTGGAGGCTGTCTTCTCCACAATGTGGGGTTGGGATTCACAGCTGGGTGACTGCCTGCCCCTGCTCAGCAGCATGCAGGAGAGGATGAAGATGGTCACCGCAGCCCCGAACAGGAGAATGTAGGGAAGTTTGGGGTTCATCTCTCCAAGTGCAGAGACAATGCGCAAGGTTTGGCTGCAGCATCCAGAATACGTCCCTCACCCGCAGACCAGGCTCTTAATTCATTCGCTGACTGTGGGCGTAACGGCATCGCTTGCAAGGTGGGGAGGGAGCCTGCAGCCTGATGGGACTCCGAGAGGAGATCACAGGTCCGAGCCAGTTCTTCCTGTTTCCTCCCCAGACGCAGGGAGGAAGCCAGCCGGGGAGCCAGTGCCTGACTCACTCCCCAAGCTCCCGATGGGTTTCTCCGCTGCAGGGTGACACCACAAAGAGCCTCGGTTTGCCCAAGGGGTCTTTGCCTCTCCCAGCGTCTCCCAGGACATGCCATCCCATCTCATGTGGGAGCGCAGCAACGCTTCAGGGGCAGGCTCGGCTGGCTCAGTCCTTCTGCATCCCAGTTCCCTGGGACCGGCCCCGCTCCCCTGAAGGGCTGGTCTGGGCTGGTGCTCCATGAGAGCCCAAGACCTGCCGGCTCCTCAACTCCATGTGCCTGCTCTGCCTGTCGCCATTCTCTGTCGCCCTCACGTCCCTCCCAGCCCTGAGGGAAGGGACCTGGCCGCTCCAGCTGCCGGCAGACTGGCTGAGACAGGAGGAAGCTCCCTGGCAAGAAGAGGCAGCGCTCATCAAAGCCCTGGCAGCAACCGCAAGCAACATGCGGCACCTGGAGCGGCTGCACCAGGAAGAGCAGAAGCTACAGGACAACCAACAGGGGGGACACATCTGTCCCCATTCAGCCATCCCAACCCCACTCCATTGGACACAATCCTCGGACAAGAGCTGTCACCACTGCGGGACGAAGCGGCTGCTCCTGCATGGCCACCAGCAGCTGCAAGGCTGGCCCCGCGGCACCCAGCCCTGCGCGAGGCGGCAGCGACGGCACCGACAGTTGGGGACAGCTTTCCGGAGATCATGGGTCACTTCGCACCTTCTGGTGAAGGCAGTTCGAGACACAGGCAGGAGGGGCTGAAACCACTACACCACTGGATCAATTTACCCCTCTTGCCATCACATTAATTGAAGAACTTATGTTTTCATTTTCACATCCAGCCAGGGAATAATCCCCTTTTTTCCCTGCAGGTCCCACGCCAGCCTCAGATCAGGATCCAAGAAACCTGTGTGGGACACGACCCATTTTTGCCGTGCTGCAGTTTTGCCTTCCCTGCACTGGGAAGGCTGGGATCCTGCAGGACGCCCCTCAAGCGCCCCGCACAGCCCCGAGCCCTGCTGCCCGGGACGGGGCACCCCTCCCTCGCTCAGGGGAACCAGTCTGGGGTTTCACACAACTTCTCAAGAGCATTTTGCAGCAGCCAGGGTGCAGGGTCTGCAAACAGAGCGGGGAACTGAGGGGCACAGAAAAGGACCTTGCCACCACACAGGAACTGTATTTTATCATGTTTTTGTGCCTTGCTTTCAGGAAGGGAAGCAGTATCAACCCATTTTTGACCGTAATGACAGCATCACCTTTCAAACCACCGCAGGTACAAGAGAGGATGCGTGCTGGGACGGAATGCTTGCACTGGAACCAGCTGGAGCTTGATGCACATAGTTCTCCAATTACTCCCCGCAATCCAGGGACAGCATCGCTCCCTGGAGCTGCATTTCTCCTCGGGCTGGTACAGATGCAGTCCACTGCCTACCAGAGATCTCTTCAGTCCTGGGCAGAGGTAAAACATTTTTTTCCTCAGCCTTTTACAGGAGCAGGTTTCAATAACAGACACCTAATGCTGCCAGTCCGTGCCCCCAGCACCACCACTGCCCTCGCACCGTCCCGCACTGCGGTTACTGGAACGGCCTTTCAGGGGAAGCAAAGTTGTCCTGCCGGCTGAGCATCCCGGCGCCTGCCAGGACGGATGCCAGCGCCGCGCTCAGCCCGCCAGACGGTGCAAGGGGCTGCTCCTGAACTCAAATGACCCTCCACAGGGATTCGCCGCCAAAAACCGTGCCTCGGTGCAGGAGCAGAGGAATTCACTGGCTCGCTGCAGTGGCTTTGCAGCCCGAGGCTCCAGATCCAACTTACAAGAGTTTCCTCAAAAGGGAAGGGAGGACGGAGCTGCACAAGCTCTGCCTGCAGAGCCGCAGCCCAGCTGTCCTGCTTTACGCTCCGCAGTCGAGATACAAAAAAAAAAGACTTTCCCAAGGTACGAGGAGCACCAGGACCCGCATCAGGCACGGGACGCACAGGCTCAGCCCTTCAGCCCTGCAGTCAGGGCCGTGTCTCCCTGTCTGCCCGCCCGTGCCTATGGCAACACGCGCCGTGCCAGACGTGAGGCCTCAAGGAAACACAAACATTTTTCAGCTCCTACCTTTCATACTTTCCCTGGGCTGAACACGGAGCTCCCAGACAATTCTCATGACCCTGAGAGACTATTTTATACAGAGTAACACAATTTTTGCTGTGAAAGAAGAGGTTAGGAGAGTAAAGAAGTGGAGTTCTGATGTCAGTTATCAGGGACTCTGCAGACGAGGAGGCAATCCCCCCGGAGCTCTGGCGTTTACTGGTATAACGGCAGGCATTAAAGGAAGACCCAGACCTACCTCCCACATCCAAGTCCACTTTATAGTTGATGGAATGGGTGTGTACGGTACCCAGCGTGTGCTCCCAAACCCTATTGCCGTATCTCAGACCGTCCCCATGGAGAAAGGATGAGCTCGGGTATCCGGTAGCTTGGACCTTGCCTTCGATGGCCCCGTTCTGGTAGAAGATGAAGTCCCACACGTAGTCGTAGTTGCCCACAGTGGCAATGGACCGAACGACCAGAGCAGAGTTGACCAGCCCCCCGTAGTAGAGCGACTGCAAGTTGGAGTAGTGGCGCCTCAGCGGGGAGCCCAGGTTCTGCTCAAAGATGCAGAGGGCACTTTTACTGACTCTAGAGACCTGGGAATGAGCAAGGTAGTGCACATCCAGGTACGTGGCTAAATAGGGGCAGTCAACCCCTCGCACCAAGGGGGAGGCGTAGCGCCCGATGCCGAAGCTCCCGTCCATGTACCGCGTTGACATCCCTCCGGGGCAGTTGGAGCCGTACACTGACAACGCCTCCTGCACACTGATTTCATAGGCAACCCTCTCCCCCTTGTGTCGGATGTCAAACAGCCGCAGGCCCGTGCTCACGCTCAGCCCAAAGGCAAAACTCCAGGCCTGGAACAGGACGTGGTTGTTCCTCACGCTGTAGCGGGGACCCTGCGGCTCGTACTGCAAAGGGAACAGCGCAGCCGAAGGCGCTCTGGGCTTCATGGACGAGAAGTCCCCGTCCCACGGCGCTTTCCTCACCTTCTCCACGCTGACGCGACCCTGCACGTAGGCGCTCTCCAGCTGAACCATGTCCCTGTAGTACTGGCCATTGTAGAAGACCCTGCTCACCGCCCACTGGGAGATGTCCAGGCTGCTGTGGTCCACCAGCACCTCCAGCCCCACCGGGTGCACAAAGAAACCACTCACGTTCTGAAACATCACGAACCAGGTGATGCGATCTCCAGACTGGAATCCACGGGGAGCCACCGTGAGGGCGGCTAGATTGGCTCCGTCGTACTCCATTACTTGACGCATGAAAGATGGAGCTGCGGGAAACACTTGGCTTTTTAAAAACTCTGCAATCTGTTTGTATTCAACATCCAGCGCCGGTCTGCGGTGGTACAGCACCTTCCTCCTGTACTTCTGCACCGTGACATCCCGGTGATACGCCGGCGTCGGCAGCGGACCCACCACGTACTCCGTGACGTTGGGGTCCGGCTGGTTCCCAAAGTACAGCACAGCCAGTGCCTCCCGGGGGGGGCGAGGCCCCCCGCCGTCCAGGAACCGCAGCACCTCGGCCTTGGCGGGGAGCTGCACGTCCACGGAGGCGATGCAGTTGTCGGAGGGTTTTGCACGCGAGGCGTCAACCAGCTGCACCCCAAGGTTTCCCTGCAGGTACCGCACCACTTGCGCCATCTCTTCGGGCGTCAGATCAGCAAAGACCAGGCTGCGGCCATCATCGGTGTCCTCCTGCGCCGGGGGCTGGTGCTGGCAGGTGCCGGGGGCCCTTCCTCTGGTCAGCAGCACACAGACCAAAGCAAATATCGTGGCCAAAGCCAGGATGAGGAGGATGAGCACGGTTTTCATTTGCATGCCGGCTGCTGGTCCCGAGGCATTCACAGCAGCTTTCAGAGCAGGGTTTCCAGCTGCTGCCTCTGCCAGTTTACACTGCACTGGATGGATTAGCACGGAAAGTACAAAAGACTGGGAGAGGCTAGGGGAGGAGATCTGAAATTCGTGGTGACCAGAAAGGGCAGATCTCCTCTCTCAGCTGCAGCCTTCTCCGTCCTCCTCCACCAGCAGTGCCCTGAAAGAACTCGTGGAGATGCAGGGTCAGTGACTCAGACAAGTCTCACATAATTCTGTTACTTTTTCAGTCCAGCCGAGCTTCCTGAGGCTGCCTGGAAAAACGAAGGTCCTGTAGTCAGGCTGAGGTGGCTGGGACCACTGTAAGGCTCTGACAAGCTGGGAATTGTCGCCACACTGTAGAATTTCACCTCTTTGCAACTCACTGAATTTCCCTATTTATCAGGCTGCTTCCTTGTAAACATTCTCCCTGGCAGCATGATTCCAAGCTTGGAGTTACTTTTTATTTTATTTTATTTTTTTAATCTTCCACATGGAAGCCTTTGCTGAAAACACATCCATGTGTGTAGTAGTAGAAAAGCTCCGGCAGGCATGGAGAGACGTAGTTCACCATGAGACTCGGGCCCCAACACGCTGTGAACAACCAGCTCTTAGTTTTGACCTCTGAACAGCTACAAAATAATTCATCCCCCAGCGTTTCAGAGAAACGCGATCACACAGCTTTTCTCTCTGCATCCAATTCGAAGATAAACTGAGGTGCAGCTTCTGAGAAGTTCCCTCAAGGACAAAACCACCTCCAACCTGCGGCATCCAAGCGGGCAGCCGCTGGCGGTGCCTGCTACGGCTGTGCTGCCAGGCTGGCGTCGCCCAGGCTGAGCAGCCACCTCCAGGACTTCCACCACAGGCTGTGACAGCTGCCCTCTGCCACCCGCACGCTGAAGGTCTCTCTTCTGCTCTCAGAGCACTGGTGAAAGGCCGCGGCAGAACGAGGTGGCCAGACAACGAGACTTGGTGCTCCTCCCTGCCACGCAGCAGACCCTTGGGGTAGACAAGACACCGCTTTAGCGACAAGCCTTGCCTGTCCCTGCGCTGGTGCTGAGAAGCACAAGGCATCCAAGATAACCAGGGCCGGAGATTCAACCCAACATTTCCACTCCTGCTGCCAGCCTCACCTCGCCTCACCCTGCCCTTCTCTTCCTCCTCCCATCAGAGTTTCCTCCTGGGAGGCAGCACCCCCCGGGCTCAGCACTGCCTCCAGTTCTTCCTCTGCAGCGCGTTTTGCCTTGGCCTCAGCCCTTCCGTGGCCTCCGGCCGTGCTTACCAGATACCACACTGGTAGGCAGAAGGCCACGTTGCCATAGGACACGCTCCATTATCCTCACCACCACCGGCAGCCTCAGCCTTCTTTAGTCCAGGCTGCAGCTGTGCAGGTCAGGGACACGCACGCCCGCTCCGTGCCAGCACGCGTCATCTCTGCCTCACCAGCCGCTGCGCCAGCGACGCCTGCGGAGCCACAGCAGTGAGTTCAGGTGGCCGCTGCGCCGGAAGAGGGGCTCCCTCTGTGGCACGGACACAAGCAACGGTGAGGGACAGGACAGATGAGAAGAGAGCCTTGCCTACATGGGATGCAACAACTACTGGTTTCAGAGGTCCCCTGCTTTCATCCACTTTCATCTGGCTTCCAGTGGCAGAAGGGGATGGCTCTGAGCAGCCCCAAATTAAACAAAGAAGTGCTGACTTCCTAGTCTTTCAGTTTATGAAGTAAAAAGGCTTCGAGGATTACTCGGGCTGAGGCTTGAAAGAAAAATTCCCTTTTGGTGTAAGCCTAGAGCACGGTATCGTTTTCACTCAGAGCGCAGGGAGGAAGCGCTGTTGCCCCCGTTCAGGTTTAGAGCGGAGTCGGGATGCGTCTCCTGCCTCCCAGGAACAAAACAAGCGTTCTGCTGCAGCGCGCACCCGCGCAGCTGAGCCGAGACTGCCGCACGAACCTCTGAGAATGCACGCGCAGTGCCCACCTTGACACCTCCTTAAAAAAAACACAAAAAGAGCAGATCACTCAGTTTTGACTTTGCTTCTTGGTTTTGCGTCCCAAGTCCCTAAAAGCCAAGGCACAGGCTGCAATTACAGACGGTCATTTTCTAAGCAGCACAGCAGTAGTTTAAGAGAACTGGACAAACTCCACAGGCCTTACCGCCCCACAAATCACAACTCAACCCTGCAGCTTGCCTGGGAGATGTCTGAAAATAAAGTGCGGGGACGCTCTTAGTTCTGTGCATGTCGGGTGTTTGGGGAAAAAAAGAGAAACCCTGATCTGTAATGACATCCCCACAACAAACCAACCCACAGCACACACCCCGGGTCTGCAGGATGCAGATGACAAAGCTTTCTGCGCTGCCTCTGCCCGTGGACACCGTGTCTAACGCCACGTTACCAAATACTCCCAATTTCTGCTGCGCTTTTCACGCTGAGGACTTTTAAAGCTTATTACAAGCAACACAAGAAGCAGCCTGCACTTCCCAGGAGCTCTGTTTCAGAATAACCGGAACAGCTCTAAATCCATCTCCATCTTGCCGCAGAAATTTCAGGAAGCAGAGTAATGAACTGAGCCTGCAGAAACCTGTATCAATACCTTACTGCTGAAAAGCCATTGGGGATCTTTAACGGCCGCACGCACCACTGAATTGTTTGTGTACCTTCTCCAAAAGGAGCCTGAAGCTGCCGAAAGCTAACCTAGAATTTTAAAAATTACATGTCTCACTAGCAGCAGCGTAACTTGTTTATGACCTGCTCGGTGCACATACCTCTTCCCACAACTCGGCTCCCCGGTCCGATTAGCCCATCACTCCGTCCCACACCTCACAGGGAGAATTCACATCCCACCGGTGTTGATTTTGGCTACGCAGTCGCTTTTAGGTACCGCCCATCAGTACATCTTTTATTTGCTAAATTGCCCATGTCTCCCAGACAAAGCAAGGAAGAGATGAGTTGGCTGTTTTTCTGCTCACACAGAAAGGTAGAGGTGGCAAAAAATAGTCTCTGAAATTTATAGAAACTAAAACCAGAGACAGCCAGGTTTTCGCTCAGGGAAACTCAGCGTCAGTGGCTGCCAGACAGCTGAGTAAAGAGTACAGTACAGAAAAGCCCTTGCCAGCTCTCCCGACACAGGCAGGTCTGAAGCACACACCGAGGCAGATCTCAGCCTCTGGAAAACTCCCACTCCCATTCTCTCATCTCACAGGGTGGGCTTATGCGGAAATTGCTTGACCCTTACCCATGCCAGCTGCGTTTCTGGCAGCGTCTGCACACAACTGCTGTGCCTTTCTTCTCCTCTCAGAGTTTTAAAGGTCACTGCGCGTAAGCTGGGATGGCTCAAGAACCTGTGAATTGGAGCCCCGACGGAGCGCTGCCGGAGAGCAAAGCAGAAACCGGAGAGCTTTCTTTTGCTCTTCTCCCGGAGAGCAAAGCAGAAACCACAGACGGCAAACCCTCCCCTGCTCCTGCGGATCAGCCACGCTCCCCGCCAAGACAACCGTCCGGGATGCTCCGTCCTTCCACAGGGCCGCCAGCCAGGCCTCCCAGGGGTTCAGCTCTTTCTGGCTGTGGTGAGGAGCCCCTCGTGCTGCACCACACCAGCAACAGTCCTTCCTTTGAGCTCTGGCTTCAGCCACCTCAGCCCCCAGCGACCCGTTGCCAGCTCATCTCCCACCGTCCCCAGAGCGGCTCAGGCAGCGGCAGGACTTTCCCCCCCAACGCCGCAGGAAGCCTCTGTCCGCAACCGGCTGCTCCTGCCTCTCAGCAGCTACAGATTTCGAGGCCGGACGTGGCGGCCCCTCCGGGGGCTGGGTACGGGCCCCATCTAGCGGCACCAGCGCCGGGAAGGGTGGCCAAGCCCCAGGCTCTGCCTGTCCCGGGGGAACGGGGCTCACGGAGGGGCCTACAGCCCAGCGGCTGGCGGACGGGACGCTGAGGGAACAGGAGTGCCACCGGAGAGGTCTCTGCACCGCGGGCTGTGGTGCAGCAGGCAGGGGAAGAAGCTCAACAAGAACAAGGACGATCCCTGGGGAGAGCAGAGGATGCGTTGGCTGGGGGAGTGCAGGGTTTCCTTCGGTCCCGCACGCACGGAGCGGCCAAGAATAACGGACACACACCAGGCACGGCATCCAGGCGCCTGTCCCAGGCCAGACACGTGCTTGGCAGAGACGCGGGAGCAGGCACGGAGCAGGCTGCAGACTTGGAGAAACACCACGCACAGCTCCTGCATCTCTTTTAAGCGAGACAGCCCCAGCCCCACACACCGGGTTGAGATGGGACAGTTCACATCAAACCCAGGCCAGCGAGCCTAACGGAAGGCGTGCTAGAGGAACAGACACAGCCTACAAAGCAGGGCGCGGCAGTTTACACCACAGCACACAAGAGGAATGAGGAGGATGCAGGGAAGGAGCAACGGGATGTGGAGAAGGCAGGACCAGAACAGACATTAACGCTGCACAGCCTGAGAGCTCAGTATCACACACAAGGGGCTACCTTAAAAGAATTCCAAGTACCTTATTTTAATTTCTTGACATGGTAAAAGTTTACATACTTTCATCTGGCAAAGAGAGCCGAACAAATTAAAAGGAATCAATACAAAGAAACACGAGGGGAAGTGCTGCTCCCAGACAGCAGCTAGAACGCAGTTAGTTCGTTACTGAATATTTATTAGCGGGAAGACTAGGAGTCGACTTACTACAAACAACAACAGAAGAGTCTAGAGCAAGGGCCAGCAGCCCTCCACACTCTGGGCAAATCCCTGGGAAACCAGCAAGAGACAACATGGCTCTTAGGTGTGGAAGCAGGAGAAACAAAAACAAAGTAAAAAAAAAAAAAAAAAAAAAAAAAAA
>JAAGAY010147880.1:42119-52604 GCA_011801015.1 Ardeotis arabs
GCCCCCCTCGTGCGCTCTTCCTGACCCTTGAGCTAGTCCCAGCTCTCAGCCTGGCGCCAGGCGCGGCTCCCCCGGGCCCTCGGCGCTCAACTCTCAATCAAATTCCTTCCAAGAATGATGTCGACTGAGAGCGCCAACAGTTTCACGCTGATCGGAGAGGCGTCGGATGGCGGCACGATGGAAAACCTCAGCCGGAGACTGAAGGCAAGTGTTGCGTGAGCCGGTAAACCCGGGTCCTCGGAACAGAGCATCCGCTGCTCTACGTGCTCTGCAGGATTAAACTGCAAAGTTCCCCTTCCAGTATTTTTGTTGGCGAGTAGTTTAGCAAAGCGGGTTTATTTTAAATCAAGATTTTGACCGTATTTTGCCAGCTGAAGACGGAGAAGTTCATATCTCGAACCCCAGCCCGCGCCTGCGCTAACGGTGAGCTCTTCCCGCAGGTGACGGGCGACCTCTTTGACATCATGTCCGGGCAGACGGACGTGGACCACCCCCTGTGCGAGGAGTGCACGGACACTCTGCTGGACCAGCTGGACACGCAGCTGAACATCACCGAGAACGAGTGCCAGAACTACAAGTGAGTGATCCGGAGGGACCCGACACCGGGTTTCCTTAGCTTAGGGAAAGAAGACAGCCTTGATCCGGCTTTTTGTCATCAGTAAGAGACGTTTCTGACTTCAGCACTTGATTTTCTTTGATTTTTTTGAATGAGATGAAAAATTAATTTTTGAGAGTCCTGTGGTACACAGCTTCTCCAGCTGGAGCCTGTGAGCCCATTGGAACGACCGACGCCACGCGCCCGCGGTTCCCGTGGGGTCAGGGGCTTCGCAGAGATGGTTACCGATGGCGGCAACGGGGCCTCGGTCGCCGCCTCGCTCCCCTGAGCGCAGCTCCTGACTCACGGGGCAGGAATAACACGGAGAGCTCGGGATTAACGACAGGGGCACGTGAGATCGGAGTCCCCGTTTGAGCTTCTGCTCGCGTGCGCCGGCTGTCGTGGAACCGGGATCTTCCCAGGATCCCAGTTTTGGTAATCCTGTCGCTGTCCTTTAGGAGATGCCTGGAGATACTGGAACAAATGAACGAGGACGATAAGGAGAAGCTGCAAACAGAACTGAAAGAACTTGCACTGGAGGAAGAGCAACTGATTCAGGAGCTGGAGGATGTTGAGAAGAACCGCAAGATTGTGGCTGAAGACTTCGAGAGAGTCAGAGCAGAGGCGGAGCGGCTGGAGCAGGAAGAAGCTCAGTGAGTGAACTACAGCTGCGGTTGATGGCAGGGAGTTCAGGTCACAGATAAATGAGATCATAACATGGAGAAACCTGTAAATAATGCCCAAATGCAGGTGGCTCGCTCTTTGCGTAACTGAAGTTGGCCAGACCGAAAAAGAAACAGCGTACCATCAGAGCAATCGCTTTTCTGCAAAACCCTGCGCTTAGTGTTTCTTGTCTTGCTCTTCCTAAAAGGTATCAGAAGGAATACTGTGAGTTCAAGAGGCAACAGCTGGAGCTAGATGATGAGCTGAAAAGCGTGGACAACCAAATGCGTTATGCCCAGATGCAACTGGATAAATTAAGGAAAACCAACGTGTTCAATGCCACCTTTCACATCTGGTAACGTAGCCGCTGGCATGTCGCGCCAGTTTGCTAAGGATCTGCGAGGCAGGGCCGTTTCAGTAGCGCTGCGGTTGAGAGGAGAGGTGCCAGCTGAGTCACAGTTAACCCACCGCACAGCAGCTCCCCGCGGCGTCAGCCCAGCGAGGTCTGTGACGCTGCGTGGGTGGGAAACGGCTCTTGCGCTGACCCCGACACCGAACCGGGACCCACCGTGCGGTCACGCTCTGACGGCGGGCTGTGCAGAGCAGGTAGCTCAGCGGCTTTGGGTGTTTGGTTGGGTTTTTTTACGAATTCTGTCATAAAAAGAGAACAAGGGGGTGGTATTTATATACGCTTTTTAACCAGAGCCCCCAAACCCTCCTTCTGCTCGGCTAGCAGCGTGCGTTCCGTAACTGTTAGTCCGTGGCCCTTGTTTGGCTAGCGTGCTAGGAGCTGTTCCTGCCCCAGCGCGCTTATTTATCATTCCTCTTATCGCAGGCACAGCGGCCAGTTTGGCACGATAAATAACTTCCGACTTGGCCGTCTCCCCAGCGTTCCCGTGGAATGGAATGAGATCAACGCTGCCTGGGGGCAGACGGTGCTGCTGCTGCACGCCCTCGCTAACAAAATGGGCCTGAAGTTTCAAAGGTATACGCAACGTGAGGCGCGTTTCACATCCGCGCCGGATAAAGGCAGTTGGACTCACCTGCCTGTGAATCCTGTCTCCTTTCAGATACCGTCTGGTACCGTACGGCAACCATTCGTATTTGGAGTCCCTCACGGACAAATCGAAGGTAAGAGATCCTGCACAAATGGCAGGACGTTGACCCTGAATGCCACAGAGCCCCGGTCACGCTGGGGGATGCAGAAGCCAGACTTTATGTTACGGTACAGGAGAGCTAGCCGCTCCGACTTCTCCAACACAATAAGATCTCACTCCACATCCTGTACTGAGCCACTTGTTCTGCCATCCCGTAGCATTAAAAATGACAGGAGCCTTGACCTATCCAGGGCAGCTGAGCCGAGGAAGATAACACGATTTGGGATGATGAGTACTGTGTCCAGCTCTGGAGCCCCCAACATAAGAAGGACATGGACCAGCTGGAGAAGGTCCAGAGGAGGCCACAAAGATGATCAGAGGGCTGGAGCACCTCTCCTATGAAGAAAGGCTGAGAGAGTTGGGGCTGTTCAGCCTGGAGAAGAGGAGGCTCCGGGGAGACCTGATAGCGGTCTTCCAGTACCTCAAGGGGGCCTACAAGAAAGACGGGGAGAGGCTATTCAGTAGGGCCTGCTGTGATAGGACAAGGGGTAAGGGTTTTAAAATAGAGGGAGGTAGATTTAGATTGGACATTAGGAAAAATTTTTTTACAATGAGGGTTGTAGATCACTGGAACAGGTTGCCCAGAGAGGTGGTGGATGCCCCATCCCTGGAGACGTTCAAGGCCAGGTTGGACGGGGCTCTGAGCGACCTGATCTAGTGGGGGATGTCCCTGCTCCTTGCGGGGGGGTTGGACTGGATGACCTTTGAAGGTCCCTTCCAACCCTAACCATTCTATGATTCTATGATTGTTGGCAATTAGCAACCCAAGCCTTCACGCGGCAGGCGCTTACTACAAAACAAGTCGGATTTATTATGTGGCACAAACCACTTCCAAGCATCCTATGACAAATTTAAGCCTTGCACCAGACTGAAGAGCTGGGATGACAGTACCTAAAACGTTTGGGGTGCCTGAAACAGATCTCTTTTCCAGGAGCTCCCCCTGTACTGTTCTGGAGGCCTGAGGTTCTTCTGGGACAATAAGTTTGATCACGCGATGGTGGCTTTCCTGGACTGCGTGCAGCAGTTTAAAGAAGAAGTGGAAAAAGGTGAAACTCGCTTTTGTTTGCCTTACAGGTGAGTGTTGCTCTAGAACGTGTCAAATTAGCACCTCGTACGCTGCCCCACGCAGCGCTAACCGACCTCTGGACCAGCCTACAGCGCTCCGCGCTGTTTCAGTCCTGTCTTTCTGGAATCGTCTGGCGTTCTTTACAATATGCAGGATTACCACGTTCACTCTTAGTTTAATTGAAATTTAAAGCTCGTTCCTCAGGTGAAGACCCAAGGCTTGCTAGACTTCCTTTACAAAGTATTCTTACGTAGAAGAATATGAATATCAGACTTAAATTTTAGTACTTTAATCTCAGTGTGATGTTAACGCTTGCAATAGTAACGCACTAATAAAACTTTGTCTGTGATACAGGATGGACGTGGAGAAAGGAAAGATTGAAGACACAGGTGGCAGTGGTGGCTCTTACTCTATTAAAACACAATTTAACTCTGAGGAGCAATGGACAAAAGCACTAAAATTCATGTTAACTAACCTGAAGTGGGGTCTTGCCTGGGTCTCATCTCAATTCTATAACAAGTAACCACGTAAAGAACTCGTCCTGGCCGCTGTGGAGTGTCTGCGTTGCGTTGGAGAAAGTCAAATTAAGATGTCTCTAAATATTAACCAGTACAAAATGTTTACAATACCAAAAATCCACAAGACACTTTATTTAAAATACCATTATTACAAGTAGTATATAGAAAAGCAATATGTAAAGTTGTATCATTGAGCTGAACAGAATAAAAAAAAAAAAATCAGCTATTAACGAGATGCTAAACTGGTACTTCTGGGGTTTACAGATCCGCGTCTGAATTCCTGTCGAACTTAAAACCGCCAGTGATTTTGATACTACTCTGTTACACACAGGTTAGAAAAGCCAAATGTTGCAAACAGAGGGAATAACGGGAAGAACTCCCAGAATGACTCTGGTCGTTACAGAGTAACTACAGTTTGAAATAAAATCTTTTCTAAGTGTATCGGCACTTCTTTGTGCCCCCCAAGGTAACAAGGTTTGATGGTGTTTAAAGTCCTGTTGGCTGTGATGCTCCTAACTCTTTGTAATACTTCCTGCAGCCTGTTCTTTCGCAGGGGTGCGCTGAGTAAATAATAAAACACTGTTCCACGCAAAGAGCGCTTTCATCTGCCGTGGGCTGAGCCCCTGGCGCTTTCGTGGACCCGCTGAACAGGCAGCTGCTGTCAGGACAACGGCACCGCTTCAAAACTGGTGGGATCTGTCCTTTTCACAGCACTGCTGCGCCGGCTGCCTTGCTGAGGGGTAGAGCAAACAGGCTCTGAGCACTGGCAAAGAGGGAAGGTGGTGAAAATTCTGCAGCGGCAAGAATTCATTTCTTAAAAAGCAGCAAGTGGAGAAAGAAAGCGCAGCCCTGTTTGTAATGACTGGGCACACAACACAGATTAGCAGTTAGAATGCGTATCAACACCTTTTCAAAACGTGACTCTTCAAGAGTCTTCTCTTTATTCAAAGGAAATTTATACTCATAACTTAGAAGACGTAGCTCTTGCAAGAAAGCTTTTGGTGCTGAAGGAGGTATTTCTAAATGCTGCTTTCTCCCGCGTGCCTCCTAACGCAGCACTAGCGCACTGCCTGAAGGGATGAGCTTTTCTAATTAACACAGAACACAGGAAATGTTACAGAACACCTGCTGTTCAAAACCAAAAGGAAAACCAAGTTGCGTTGGCTGCCTGGTGCAGTATCACGGCAGATGGACCAGCAGCAGCGTAAGTTTGCCGCTGAGACGCCAGCGAGAAGACAGAACTATCTAAGAGGCATCATTCTGTTTGCAGGAGCGTTTGTTCCGCTGTTCCCACAGCGCCGCTTTGGAGTGGTACTGCCAACGATGTGTTTCAGTACTGCGTAAGAAAGTTCTAAGATACTTTGTGAAGTAATGCCAGTGATACAGTTTAAATGCTCCACAACCTTAAAAAAAAAAATAAAAGAAGATACTTCAGTGCCTAAGTGACATTAGTTTTCAGACACACTTCTTAACCCTCAAATCTCACGAGAAAATGGTGCTCCCTGGGCACAGGCTAGCAGGCTTTTAACAAGAGTTGAAGCCTCTCAGTTTGGGTTTTTGTTGTGCTTTTTTATTTTAAATTTAATTGCTTCTACCAAAGAAGTAAAATGAAAAACCTACTCTCTGTAATCGATGGTTTGGTGTAGTATTCAGTAGCGGTTCGGGCAGAAAGCTGCCTCAGGATTGCTTCTCTACCTGCCAGCGAACCGATGTCTGCCTGGCTTTGTTCGGGCTGTGAAGAAGCCGACGCGCGAGGACAAGCTCGCGCGAGAACGGCCTGCGTCCCTTCACAACGCGCGTACAAAAGCACGCGCGCTTCCCGCTAAAAACCCTGGCAGATGTCACCTCCCTCACGCCGCTCCCCGTGGAGTTTACCTGGCTGAAACCTATCAATAACCTTCACTTTTTTTTTTTTTTTATGTTTTCACGTGGAGCTAATGTGTTGAGAAGCGACCGTACCTGCTTCCAGTGCCCGGGGTTTAGTATGAACACGCTCGTGCTGATAATTCCAACAGCCAAGAGCATGAAATCTTCCTTCACTGTCAAAAACTTGGCTCTGCAGGAGTAAAAGCACCTTCTGGTGTAAAATGACGCTGGTTTTACAGTTCCAGAGCAGCCAAATGAAGCCTGATGGCGTTAACTTTAACTGACAGCGCTAAAGCTGGATTTTTCCCAGGAAGTTAAACGCTTTCCTAGCTTGCCCCTAAAGCAAACGCGGTGAGGCACACTGCTTTGAACTGGTACGTTAAGATCAACAAACGATGCTGAAAGCCACCAACATTTTTATTTTTCTTTTTAAACATCCCGCAAAATGGGACTTCTGCTACTATATCTTAGCTTTTTTTTAGAGTTTTAATCGCAAAGAGTTATTTTAAGTAACGGTCACCATAAGCTACTTACAACTGCAGCTTGCTTGGCGTTGAATTTTCGATGGCAATCTTCAACAAAGTGTCGTAGATGGTGTCTCTGGTGAGATAGGAGAAGTCGAGGAGCTGCAGACACATCTGATGCAACGGTTTGGCAGGCAGCAAGCAGCCGTTATGTCCTAGCAGCGAGATCACACAAAATCAGCCAGGTGTTTTAAGTCATTAAACTGAATTAGGAAGAAGTGTTGGTTACTGGAAGCACGGGATGCGGATTTCTGGTGACAACGGCCCTTTCTGAATGCCAGGGGCCGCCTCGTGCCGTAGGCTCCCTCAGTCTCCGTCTAATTTCCCTCACTCTGGAATACAGGTTGGCAGAGCTGGGCAAAGAAAATGGTGAGCGTGGCCTTACGCTGGGTTTTAACCTTTTAATCTTTCACTGGCTGAGTCCCAGCTGGCTGTCCAAGAACATTCATCAGTTTCTACTACGGGCAAAGTTCTCATCTGAGAAGTGAAGCCCTGGATAACCTGAAAAGTCTCACGTGCCTTCACAGCACGCAAAAATCTGTAACAGGAGACATTTTGGTTCAGGTCAGTAACAGCTCTGTTACGCTCTTAAAAAAAAATTCTTTCCCCTTCTCTCCTATTAATGTTTTTACCTAAAACCTCTAGAAGCAATTCCACGTAAGCCAGAGGAGTTGACACATTGATCTGGAAGCGCAGAGTTTTTAAAACAGCAAGCTCTGACTCCAGCAATTCCTGTTTCGTGTACGAGTACTTTAAGGACTGCAGAAATTTTAAAGCTGTGTCACTGTTAACTCTCTGAAGAGGAAATAAAAAATACAAGTTAACTTTCTGATAACAAAGCACTCTCTTGCTTTACTCCTCCTGTTGAGTTTAAGCCTGAGCACCGCAGCGGTGCCGCCCGCTAACCCAGCTAACTCATTTTCAGCTGGCAGGAGAAATCCAGCTCAGACCTCACTTCCCACCGGCTTCCTCTGCTCCACAAACCTTCCCGAGGCAGCTGCGAACCCCCTCCAGCCAGACCATTTTCAGCAAGCACAGGCTGAGTTTTCCTGCTGTATTTTTTCCCCCCAGTACTGGGAACATTCCCTGACAAATTGTTACTTCACGAGGGACAATTAATACGCCCTAAACGTAAGAGATTTAGGTCTCCATCTCAATATAGAATCACAGAATGGTTTGGGTTGGAAGGGACCTTCAAAGCCCACCCAGTCCAACCCCCCTGCCAGGAGCAGGGACATCTCCAACCAGATCAGGTTGCTCAGAGCCTCATCCAGCCTGGGTGGATGCAAAATATCCTTTGCATTTCGTGATCACTATTGTCTTTCAGAGAGGAAATCTGTTTGGAAGAGAGATTAACGTGCTACACAATTTACTACACTGCTAAAACAATGCCAGAGGAAAAGGTTTAGCTGCCTTACGTTATAGTGCAAGGAAAGTTTGCTTGCAAGCTGAACGCACGACACAACTCGCAGGACGAACGTGTCATATATCTGATCTTTCAGAGAGCTCCAGCTGCTGCCTTGTCCTTCTTCACGAGTTTTAACGTTCTCTCTGGAGGACTGACAGATTTGTTCTACTTGCTTGAGCATAAACCTACAGAAACCACAATTGCCCAGAAAACAGTTCTCTTCTGCTAAGAAAAAGGAAGAAAAGCAATGCTGCGTGTACTCAGAATATACAGATGGCTGTTAATTTGAATTAAATGAGTAAAGAGACAGCTCTAGACACGAAAAACCATTGTGTGTTGTTTAAGTGGTACAGAGCAGGCACAGCGTAGCCACGTGAAAGAAATGAGAAATGCACTGAGCGTCCAGGACATTCGTTACCTTTCAAGTAACTCTACCGCTTGGTACCTTGCCGCTTGGTCCAAGTGCCATTTTTCAGACAAAAGGAATATAAATTCTGCAAAAAAAAAAAAAAAAAGCCCAACAGTCATTCACTTCAGTCAACAGAAGCGGATTGTACAAGTTAACCACTCAGGAGCTCACTGCAGATGAGAGCCTCACCCACTATCTCTGTCTCTTTGAAGCACCCGGCCTGGTCTGACAGTTCGCTCAGGTATTGTTCGTTTTCCGTGGCCAAATGGATCAGCGTATCCTCAATAATCTCAGGAGCGACCTCGCCGAAAAGGGGGCCTGGGTCGCGGCACCGGGGTGTTGCTCGCACCTGGGACCCCATTCAGCAGCTCAGGCCAGAGACCACCAGGACAACAAGTATCTCAGCGGCACCACCGCTGGGAACGGGTCCTTAGAACCCCCGCCACGGCCGGGTTCCGCGAGCCCCAACCGGGAAGCCGCAACCTCTCGCCGACGCAGCCGGTACCGGGACGCGGCCCAGGCCGCGGCGCTGCGGGCCCCACCTCGGCGCCTTCCTGGTCACGGGGCTCCTCTCCGCCAATCAGAGCGCGCCCTCAGCCACGCGCCGGCTCCCAGCCAACCACTCGACGCCTCGCTCCCGCCGCCCCTGCGCGCGGCCAGCCCGTCCCTTTCTCCCCGCCGGATGTGACGTCGCCGCGCTGCGCGGAAGCGGTAGCGGGGAAGATGGCGGCGCCGGGGGAGCCGGGCGGGGAGGCGGCGTTCGCGCGGCGAATCGACCCCGCGCGGGAGCCGGGGCTCAGCCCCGAGCAGCGGCACCTCATGGCGCAGGTGGAGCGCGCCCAGCGCCAGCGCGCCCTGCACCGGCGGCTCCGCGGCCGCAACGCGCTGCTGGCCCTCGGCATCGGCGCGGTGGCGGCTGGCATCTGTATCCTGCGGGGCGGGGCCGGGACCGGGCCGGTGGCGGGGGGACGCGCCGGGGCTGCGCCCGCTGTTTTCCTTAACACCCCCGCCCCCAGACGGCTACACCTTCTACTCGGTGTCGCAGGAGCGGCTCCTGGACGAGCTGGAGCAGGAGGCAGAGGAGGCGCGGGCACGGGCGCGGGCGCGGGCCGAGAGCGCAGCCAGCTGAGCGCGGCGGGCCCGGCCCGGCCCCGGGGCACCCCGCGAGTGAGCTGCAGCCGCCGCCGGGCAGGACGGGCCTCGAGCGCGGGGGAATCGTCCGGCACGGGGCGGGCGCCCTGGGGACGTCTGGCGCTGCGCGGCGCTCGGTGCCGTCCCAGGAAATGCAGCGGGGGGGCTCCCCTGCGGGCAGGGCCTCCTCCCCTGCGGGCAGCTGCCTTTCTCCAGGGGACCTTCGCCGGGGGCTTGTTCCTGGGAAGGGCTGGGGTCCCCGCGTGTCCGTCACTTTCCACAATAAATACCCTGTCTGGAGACTGCGTCAGTGCCCGTTGGTAAAGCAGCTTGGGATCTTACCCCCCCCCGCTCAGGATCTTACCCTTCCCAGTTCAGGATCTTATCCTCCCCGGTTCAGGATCTTACCCCCCTGCTCAGGATCTTACCCCCCTGCTCAGGATCTTACCCTCCCCGGCTCAGGATCTAACCCCCCCCCGGCTCAGGTGTCTGCTGAGCTGGGGGAATTTTCTGTTTTGCTCTTCATTTCATGGGCCTGTTGTGACAGGACGAGGGGTAATGGTTTTAAAACAGAGGGGGGTAGATTTAGATTGGACATTAGGAAAAAAAAATTCACGATGAGAGTTGTAGAACACTGTCCCAGGTTGCCCAGAGAGGCGTCGGATGCCCCATCCCTGGAAACGTTCCAGGCCAGGTTGGCCGGGGCTCTGAGCAACCTGATCTGGTTGGAGATGTCCCTGCTCCTGGCAGGGGGGTTGGACTGGGCGGGCTTTGAAGGTCCCTTCCCACCCAAACCCTTCTGTGATTCTATGATTCATCATCTCTTATCGTGAGCCAACAGCAAGTCCGCAAGTCCCCCTGAACAGAACCAGACCGACCCCGTTTGTGTTGAATTCGGATTTATGAAAACGCTTTCCAGACATCAGTTTGTAACAAAGCGCGCGTGGTGCTCTTCCTGGTGCACCGGCTCCAGCGCCTTGCAGGGCCAAGGGAAGCTTTTTCCGCTCCGCAGCCGGCTCCTCGGCTGCGCGGAGCGAGGTCGGGGCGGCGGCGGGCACGGGCCGCGCGCGGGGAGCAGGGCTGGAGGACAGCGGGGTGGCAGGGGTGGGGGTGTTTTGGGGGGCTGGTTCTGCGCGGGGCTGGGGCTG